>JAQFZU010000163.1:0-42271 GCA_034696185.1 Henia vesuviana | reverse complement strand
GAATAATAATTAAGTCGTGTTGATTTAACGCCGTGTTTTTAGTTGGTAAGTTGAATGAATTACACGGTTACCGACTCTCAGTCTATTCGATACTGCGTAGCTGAGCAAATGTGAATTACATTCTCGTAATTACACTTTTACCAGCAGAAAATCTTGTCAGCCACCTGTACTTACAAAGAACTACGCGTTGCTAGGATTTGGACGAGCAATTGACTCAGTAATTGTTCTAGCGATACATGATTCTCAGGCGGTTGTTTCTGGAGCAAATAAACACGAGATGAAGTCTCTCGAGATTTTTACTACGGTTATATATATACGACTTATGAAATTATAATGTACGAAATAAAGAGGCAAGGAAGCACGAAATTTGTAAACCTCGAGGTCGCTTTTGATAATTATTTAATTAATGACCAATTTTTCTTTCCAAATTCGGATTTCTTATGCGTCAGCAGAGCGGAAACGTTTGAAAGATAAAGTGTTTGTCGAGTGCAAATGAGGTCCAAGTTTTAAGTTAATGCTAATTAAAAGCACGACGATTGCAAATTTACGAGTGTACATTTTCTATTTCCTGCAAACGAAAAGTTATGCCACTCGAGTATCACTATCATTTTTGGCATTGTGGATTTTGTAGTTTGCGACCTCAACCGAAGTTATTGCGACCCGAATAGCTGCGAAAAAGAACCCCAGTCACGACCCTGACTTTGCCCCCAACAAATTACCAAGGCACTGACTCGTGCATTAATCGAGAGATATAATGCAACTTTCATTTGCGGTGGGTAATGAAACTGTATAAAATTTTCAGCAGCACCTGCGCGTATTCATTGCGAAAGTGATCACAAATGTGAGTGTTTATGAACATAATTCTGCTTGGCCGTGCACTTGAAAACGTAATATTATCCTTAAATGATTGTGAAAATGATCCAGCAGCAACGAAATAAGTAAAGTTATTCTCTCTCGACCTCGCTACCAACATTTTTAAAGTGAGTTTCGTTGGATCGACTTTAAGTAAAGAGAAATATTTAAAATCGTTTTCCTCAGCACTTTACTTTTATTGATAACGTGGTGGATGGTGTAAAAGCATCGTTTTGCTATTCACGTACACGTTGTTGGTTTTATTATACCCAATATAAAACACCGTCTCGATTGAAAGGGAAATGAAATAATTATAAATTGTTTATTCTGCCTTTTATTTTATTCTCTTTATTCTTTCATGCGATGTTTTAAATTTTTCTTTTAAACTCGGATTTATTTGGATTTGCAGGAATTTATTCATTTCGCTAAGTATCTTTTTTTTATTTAAAAGCAAAGTTATTTTTGAAGCATGGCTGGGAAAATACGCCCTTGATTTTGCATTAAATATGTATGTTGAATAGGTTGATTACTGCTGGGACCTTACGAAGAAAAATATTTCCCAGTGCGACCGCTGAAAGTGATTAATACAGGATATAATCCTCCCAAATGAAAATTGCATTACCTGAAAGAGGGTGTGATATTGTGGTGTTTTGCATTTTTTATGCTTAATATGCCGTTGCTTGACAACCACTAATGTAATGATAAATAGTGCTCAAATTAGAAATCATGACGTAGTTAGGAAAATAAAGAATTTATTAGAATAAAAATTTGTTTATATTTTTACATATTTAATTTACACTTACAATAAATATTTCTGACGTTTATTAAAGTTAAGATCGATTTACTTTGTCGTAATTAATTAAAATGTGAAAACATTGAATATGGTAATGTTGTTTTTAATTTTCAATTTAAAAAAAAAAAAATTTTTTTTTCATCGTTATAAAATCGCCATAAAAAGAATTTTTTTTTTTGCTTCAAAATTTCCTATTTTTAATACAACACTTTTCAGACTTTTGATATCAGCAAAGTGCAGTTGCAGCCAAAGTAATTCACAGATTATTTACATCGACTCTCAAATTTTACCTTCGAAATTGGTTTTTCACACTGATCTATTGAATTTTCCAACTTGAAATATTCTTCCCAACCTATATCAATTTAAAATAATTATTCAAATCATTCATTTCAAATGCACGATTTAAAATAGCGAGAAAACGAAACTATGGATTAAAAAAAAAAAACCTATAAAAGTTTATTTCATTTTGTCACGAATACCTATTTTTTTTACGAAAAAAACTTTTCCATGGTCGGAAGAACATGAGCAATTGTCATTCAGGTCCAGTCCTCAAAATTGTCTCGCTTAAGAGTTATCACTCACACGTATGAAGAAGAAATGCTCATTATAAATTATCCATGAAGGAGGGAAAGAGAAAAAAAATGAGATTGCTTTAGATTTTATAGGACTATATCTATTGCAACTCTCATTTCATTTGAGAAATTTCAGACTCTTCTTCCAAGCTGCTCCTCGACAGATTCTTGTCAGGAAGGGCTACAGTGTAATTGCTTCTTCAACACGACACACTCACTTTAATCTGTGACATGTTGTGAAAATTGGATTGAAGTGGATGGAATTTCACATGTGAAGTCAAACTGAGAATTCCAATTACCAACATAAAGTTGCATTCGTTTAGATATACTTTTTTATTTTAAAGGCTACAACATCAAATTCGTGCTAACAAAAGCCAAACCTTCAATTATAAACTTCCTCGAAAAGTTCTAATAAGTTATTAACACCAAATTCTATTATCTGAAAATAGAGAAAAAAAAAATTTCTCCCAAAAGAGAGAGAGAGAAAAAAATAAATAATTTGCTCGCGTGTTGTTGTTGCGAACAAAGTGTCGTAATGGGAAATATCATCCAAGCATGCTCGGTTGCATAGCATTGGCAGCACTTGAGAAGTGACATGCTGGATAGAGCTGATATCATTTTCTCTACAACAAAGCAGCGACAACCAAGTGTGATGAAGTGGCAGTTCGACCCAAGAGGTCAGCAAATGCCAAGTTGTATCGATCAACCTTCTGCTGCTGCCTCTATTTCACGTGAACTCGGTTAAGAATGGTTATAGGAATACTGATGGTTGCTACTCAGTTTCACGACGCTTATTTTTTTTTATCTACCGGTTAAAATTTGAGCAATATGTGCGTCAATTGCTCGCAATTCCAACCTTAAACTACTTGAGTTGACAGAAATAAAAAAAGCGAGAAGAATTTTCTCACCAGAAAGTGCCACTTAAAACTAAATACATTTTTACTTTGGTTAAGTATCCTATAATTAAGCCCAACTTGATTAGGTGTTTCTAGTAAAAGCACTTAAATTCATAAAAAATTCAACATTTTTCCTTTTTTTCCAGTTCCTAACAAAAAAATTGCTAAGATAATATTGTGGCACATTCATTAAAAATTAAAACTGCAATTTGCTCGAGGAAAAAAGAAAAAAAAATTGCATAGTTATTTAAAAAAAATTCTAATACTTTTGTCATGTAGTTAGTGCATGGACAAATTTTAACGAGAAAAAAAAACCTATAAGGTTAAAAAAATAAAAGGCAGTCTTTGCATAATTAATTACAAAATAATAGTAAAATAAGACGTAATTAAAAGTTGCAATTTGTTAATTAATACAAAGTTATAATTTATAAGATACATAATAAATGATCAATTTGCTAATAGAAGGATAAGAAGTTGAGTTGTAACCTGTAAATAATGAATATTTTCGAGCCTTATATTGCTATTACTTAACTTAATTAACAAATCACCCGTTTGGCTGATAGGAAAAACGTCAAGGAGAGAGAGAAAACACACTCGCTAATAAACTCTTTTTAACATTAAAATTAAGTTTCGTCCAGTTTGAACATGATTGTCAGCTAATTGTACGATGGGTAAAGAGAGAGAGAGAGGCAAATTGTGGCACTTGACAGGATTCTAATTAAATTTATATTGGCCCATTAACAAATGTGATGAACAAGCCCAAATTAATTAGCAACTAAATAAGAAAGCAAAATACATAAAATTAATATAGAAATGAAATTCACTTGTTACTCGCTGTAAATTAACCGAGTAGAAACTATTATTGTATTTTCTCGTCTCTTTTAGACATTTCACTTAATACCTAGTATCGCCTATAATCTCGCAATTTGACAGTCCATCGAGTTGAGAGAAATAATCAATAATTAATTACATCATTGATTGACAGCTATCTAATGAGTTGGCGTCATGTATACAATAGGACCACCTTGTCACCATTTAGCCGAACTAATTCGATCTAGTGACAATTTACGTTGTGCCAGACTGGAATCTAGCCAATAATTAATTTAACCGATAGTAAATAGAATATACGGCTCCACTAAATACGATTTACTCACACACTCAATTGTTTTTCTGACAGTTTCCTTCGTTAGTAGATAGCTATACTGTAAAAATAAACACGTTAATGCCAATTTTCCTCGATTTAACTCGCAGGGTAAAATGTAAATCTAAAATTGATCGTTCACCCGTGACGACGATCTTATAATTGAATCAAAAATTTGCGGCATGTCCAATCTCAAGCTCTTTCAATTATAATAAATTAAGCGGTAAAATTAGTGATTTCAGCGCGAGTTTAGATTTTTACATGAAAAAAAAATAAAGAAAAAATGAAAAAAGGTTTGTTGTTGTGGCGGTTTCGGATATTTTTATTTTGATATTGATTTACGCACTTAGAGCTTCTATCGACGGAGAAATCCGTCTTTCTTAAAACGGATACCGCGAGTTAAAGTAAGACGTCGTCAAGGATATTTTTAAAGCCGCAGAAGATCATAAACGTTACGAATATTTAATGCGAATAATGAAGGAAACATTAGCTTAAATTTATGTGGATTTTTCTTTCCATTTGAATATTCTCTTCGTAATTATTCTGTTATCGTCATTATCATTTACTACTACAATTTAAATTGCCGGAATCCATCGAAGTATCTGTAAAATTCTTATTCCGCTGAAGGGAAACAGGTGCGTTATTATCAATACTAACTTTTGTGAGCAGCTGTTGCAAGTATTTAATATCTTTTAAAGTAGATGATTTGTTTTTAAATATATGCAACATTTGATTTGTGATTGTGTCTCGCAAAATTTGTTGGGACATCGAGTTTCAGCTCACGCAAACTCAATGCAAAAAGCAATTGATTCGGTCGCAATTATCATAATTATCCACATTTACTATGTTTTTGTATTAGAAAAACAAAAAGTAAGTTGTGTATTGATCATTTCCTGAATTTCCTGAAAATAAAAAGAAATAATTTTTTTTTTGTGTAGTTTTAATATTAAAGTTTGCCGCGTATCATGTATGGTATTTGGGTAAAAGTTGACTTTTTTAAATTAAACTTTTTTCCCCTCCGTGCGTGTTGTCAAATATTTAGGGTTTCCATAGTCGTCCTTATATTGCAAACTTCACTAACATTTTATTTGTAGAATAAATAAAATGAAATTTAATTAAATTAGACTTCTTTTAAAGGCATGCCTTAAATAATTCCCGTTTCAAATAAAAAGTTGCAAAAAGCACTGGGGTCGTAAAAATGTCAAATCCGCTTAAGCAATTTGCAACATTTAAAGAACAATTTTTTTTTTCAGCTATTTGACAATTATTTTACGACAACTGTAACAATTTAATTAGAAAACTATAAATTTCGAACAAAACGAGCCTCTCATTCATCTCAAGAATAAAGAAAAATATAAATTTTGTCATTTTGACGTTGATTTGTTCGTTTTCTTCGATACAACAATTGATATGGTGAAATATGTTATCTGAAATCAATTTGATGTATAGTCATATCAATTTGTGTTTACAATGATTAATTGTCAACTGGAATTTTGATAAAAGCCGTCTGTGACGATAGCCTTTAGAAAAAAGGTCTCGAGTATAGTTTCATTGCCGCTTTAACATTCTTCGAGCAGTGGCTACTGGACTGTATCCAGATGCCCTATAGAAGAGCGATACGCTTGTCGCGTGCAGGCAATGTACTTTGCATAATAGGAAATCGACCCGCCAGATTTTGGAAATCCACGGTGTAAAAAGAAAAAATGAAAGAAAAGAAAAATAAAGAGTAAAGAAAAAAGTTTTACCAGTGTAAATCATTAAAAATTCAGTAGCCAGGATGTTGTTTGCACGCTATCTTTTATTCAGTTCTTGTGTTGAAATTTCCAATTGAAATTATTTATTTTAGTTTTAAAGTAACTCGTTAAATTTACTACTCGGAGTATATGAAACGTGAAAATGTCTGGATAAGCTTTTATTCTGTAATATGCTTTTTTACTTCTTACCGTATGTAAATTTTACAATGAGAATGTAATTTGTTTACAAACACAGTTTTTTTCTTTGTAAATGACGGTTTACTAAGCATAGTTTTAACTACTCATTTGAATTTGACATTTGGATTCTAAAAACTCATCACTAATCAACCGAAGAATTAAAATGGTTTGGCAGTCATGCGATTAATTGAATGTCTTACCATTTCAAACTATCGATGATTTTCTTGAAAACAAAAAGAATTTAAATGGTTTCAAATATCCTTTTTTATATGAAATTCTAAATTATAAAATATAAAAAGATCAAGTTTAAGTATGAAAAATGTTTTGAGTGAAATAATTTCAGTTGAAAAGCACTTTAAGAATCCAAGTGACTATTCAAGTCCAATTATTTTTTAGCGAGAGAAAAATGTATGAAAAGAAAAATTGGTGAACAATTTGACTAAAAGTTTTCAATTTAGACTGCTGATTTTAGCATTTACTTTTATTTATCGCATTTTGACACTCTACAGCTGTCACTTTTTTCGCTCATGAGTCACAAGAAGTGATCAACATTTCCACAGCCCATTCACCACATGTGACATTCTTTTTAGCTTGCAGGGAATATTGCACTTAGTGATATATGGATGGCGCTGTCACCGAGAAAAGTGAAGTGCTCTATCCACAGGGTTGCTCATGGAACAATTCTTCATTTCAGTTGAAGGCATTTTATGTTGAATAAATGTTCTTAACTGCCATATTACTCAACTTTTTAAAAGCTGCTCAACTTTAACTTAACTGCGCCAAGTGTTAATACTTGTTACTTGGCCTCGCAAATGCTCGCCACCGATCGAAGTGCAAAGAAATGCTAAAATTTTTATTGCCTCCGAGCAATAGAATCGTGGGTTTCGGTCACTAACTTGTTATAGAACCAAGCGCGATCGTAAAAAAATACAATTTGATCTTAAATCTGTCGCCAGCTCAGTTTTGTTGCATCGATAAAAAGCTTCACACGTCGCACACAGTCGAATGTACTGTATATGCCAACTTACTTTATTGATTATCCCTTTTCTTTTCACTCCAAATTGATGCGATCGTTTCTATTTACTATTAGTTTCTACTCATCTAATGACGTAAGTATATCGCGTTAGCCTGTGGTCTTTCGGTTTGGGATTGTGGATTTCTGTTTATTCGACCCAATTGCGACCGCAACATTATAAATAAACACTTTCCAAGGACTAAACAAACACAAAGCGATAATATAATAACGAAGATAAATTCTTATCGTTGCGTATGCAATTTAATGAGAAGGAATTTCAAACTCTACTTTTTTATATGCGTGATTAAAAGTTTCACGCTGAGTCTGAAAGATGGGAAATGCAAGAAATTCAAACTTGGCCAACAAACCAACCAATTTGAGTGAACGTTGAAGCTTCAACATTGGTGAAAATTGGCTACGAGCCAAGCACTGATCCAAACAATCCCAATACGTGCTACTGTGGTCACACTTGGATGGATGGAAAATAAATTAGCCCTTAAAAAATAATCTTCCAAAAATATTTATAGCGAAGGGAAATGAAATTATAAGAGGAAAGAAAAAAATTTCTAGCTCAGTTTTCTTCCTTAATTGCGTGAAATCAATTGAACTGTACATGATGAAATAGCTGCCTGTAACAAGTGATGGATGATACCGTCAGTTGCTGCTGGATCAACAAACTGTGTTGGCTCTATTATATTTTTTCTCGTTCTTTACATGCAACCATCAACATTTTGAGGTAGAAAAATTATTCATTCGTTTCGTAATTAATAAAAGGCAAAATAATTTTTGGAATTTAATATAACCAATATCAACTAATCCGAGTTTCAATAGCTGAACCAATTGACGCATTAATAATGTTACTATTGATCGACTGCCATTACAAATTACAGGAAACTGTCAATTATACTTGTCCAATTTTTTTCTACGTTGAGTAAACAAGATTTGTAAAGATTTTTTACGAGGGATTGATGGTTTTAACCGTTGAAATTTTACAAGCGTCAGCAACGGAGTAATTGGTAGAAAATGTTCAATAAAAAGTTGCGCATCAATGTTAACATAAATAATTTATTTTTAAAATATAATTTAAACAGTGTATAGATAGACCTTTCAGCTTTTACCTTATGCAAGGCTGCAGTGGAAAAGTCATTAGTTCGTTTTACCATAGGCTATAAACAATCCTCGGCTCAACGCCGAGGCCACAATCCATTAAGCCGCGACTTAAAAGCATTAATTTTTATATATCTAAAGCCTAAGCTTAATGTCGAGCTAATTATCATCTGAAATATTTTAAATGTCTTGTAAAAGATCAGCTTTTCAAATTTGACTTAATCCGAATTTATGTATTCGCTACTGTGAGTGAACGTTGGACATTAATCCAGTTACAATTGTATGAAAAAAGGAAATCTTTTTTTAATATAAATTGAATTTTTTTTAAATGATTCGCACGATACATCACAGACCGTAATGTTAAATTGTGATAAATTTAAGCATCATTAATTCTAAGAAATGAATTTTTTTCTTCGCACTTTATACTCGAAGTGAATGCCAATATTTGAAGAAAACGAATAAGCAAACAAATTATGCAATATTAATTTGAAAAATTGCAGCTTTCGCACTTAAATAATTTTATAATGCACCCCAGGAATTTACAAAACCTTGTCAAACGGAAATTACAAACACACAAATAGGAAATTGTAAAGTTATAGAGAGGTCACGAGAACAACGAGGAACTTACTTTATGCTTTGAGCTTTTAGGAAATAAAAAAAAAACTTAATTGACTTCAGCACACAATAACACAACCATCACAAAAAAAGACTAAAAAAGAAAAAAAAATTGATTAAAGCAAAAAAAGATTGATAAGACGTATTCATCCATCCAATTGGTTCCTTCCGAGCCATTCAAACGAGCTTAAAAATCTGACTTTTAATTTGATACTTTTTAAAAAAAAAAAAAAATGTAAACTAATCAAGAAAATTTTTCTCGAAATTTTTCCGTTCAAAAAAAATTTAAGAAAGCAAGAATTCGAGTCAGTGTTGCACAACCCACTATCCCTCTAAGAAGCAGTGCACCATTCTCGCTCGGTGGATCTCATATTGGTTTTCCGGAGCCCCAAGTGCGAAGGAGAAGCCGACCCTATAGTGAGCTGGTGAACAGCATCACAGATTCGAATTTGCTTCTCTCGCAGAATCATCTCGTGAACCATGAATTTTTCATTTATCTTGTTCGCGTTTGCTCTTATTCTTCACTTAGACCAAAAGAATTAGTAAAGCGAGAATCTCATATATAATTTTATAAGGTAGGTGAATTACCGTAACTCATATTGTATACGTTTTAATTACAATTGCGCGTAATTAAAAGACGATTAACCACCTATTTACATATCGTTTGCTTTCGCTTACAGTCGAGCAAATGTCGCTCGTTTGTAATGATACCACACTTAAAATTTACATTTAAATTCATTAAAGAAAAAATATCGTCTTATTTCGAATGTTTTAATTATAAAATTTTCATTAGCAGTTCGCTGTACATTTTTCGAGCTGTCTGGTAATACCCTCAGTATCATATTGAATCTTAAAAGCTTATTTTAGTATTCGATAAGACGAATAAAATCAATACTCGGTAGTATTGAATAAAATGCCATTGGCACAGATGAGTAGAGAACACTCGGGTTATCAAGTTAAGTCGGCTTTTGACCTCCGAAATAAAAAATAAAAATAAAAATTCCGGAGGATCTTACAAAGGTTAATAGACAATAGTTCGGTTGTGTATTAAAAGCTCTACGAAGCGACTCGACGCCGTATTTAATAAATGCTTAAAGTAAATGTACGCTTTGGATTCCCCACTCAAATGAATGGTTTGGCGTCTCGTTTTGCGAATTTCATTCGAATAACCGGACAATATGAATAAAGATTTAATATAAAACGCGATAAACGGCACACGAAATACTATGTGGGCTGACCATATCGGAGGGATCGCGGCTACAGATAGGCTTACATGCAAGCCGCAGATGGAGCCCCACTAGACTGGGCTTGAAAAGCTTAAAGCTTGACTCGTGGCTGCAATCGATGATGGTGAACGTCAGACTGCGAAGACTCGAAATTTCTAGGACTTTTCAAGAGAGACATTCGCCGCATACAACTTAGATGCGAAGCTATGCTAATGTGTGTTCCTATTCGTGCAGATGCGAAGGAATAATTGCCAAAGTAATAATTGAAATGTCTTGTTAATTGCAAATTTTTACAAAGTAGAGCTACAAACGCCTGCACGGGTTATATTACGAGCAACAGCAGCTGGTCAAGATGGGGTTTGCGTTGAATTTTGCCCATAATTGAAAGGTCTCTTTTGCAAATTAAAGTGGTAACGCGTGAAAATAAGATTTGCTATGGTTATACCACAAATTTGCTGCGATTTAAGTTTATTTTAGGTCGCCATTAATTTAATGTTATTTGCTGTTTTCGTTGCCTGGGAAATTGTAAATATTGATTTCGATTTTAATTTATTATTTGCTTTTAAAAAGAAATAAATGTGAGATAAATTAGGGGGAAGGAGAAATCATTAAATGTTTTAATTCGCTTTTAGACGAGTCCCGGTACAACAAACCCCGTGTCTTTGGGAGGTTTTCTGCATAAATACAACTCTCGCAATTAAGTATATAGAACACATTTTGAGCAGTTAAAGAAAGTAAAAGCTTTTTCAAGATTCCGTATAATTACACATTCCTAACTTTTTTTTCCACGTTCGGTTGCTTGGTTGGAATCAGCAAATGAGTCGTGATCAAAAACGAAGAGAAAAGTTGAAAAAAAAAGAGCTACGAAAAGAAAAAAATAAGAGGGAAATTTAACGAAATGATTCTCATGAATTGTGGTAAGGCAATAAAACAAAAGTTTTTAGACGTAATAAGATTTTTTTTGGTAAGGAAAAGTTTTTAAAAATTTTTTTTTTTTATTTTTTTAACTTTAACTTATTTTTCTAAAAGAAAACCGTTGACACATTGGTGTTTTGTGCATTGCAGCCGCTACATTTTTACTAGGGAATTGTGAGTGCCTGGTCTCAAATCATTATTTAACTCGTACAATGGTCAAATTGCAGTCCAACACCTGCAGTTTCAGAACTGCAAAATGGGCCGAGGCAACGATGGAAAGAGGCGAAACGAGTACTTTATCCAATGGTGTTGATGATTCGCTAATGCATTTCTATATTGTTATGAATTCCTAAATTTCCTTTTTTCATTTTTTTCTTCCTTTATCAAATGTCGTATTCGCCTTCTGAAAAGTGGGGAAAACAAGACTAAAACTCCCTGAAACAGGCCAAGTTGAGACTATTAGACAAAGCTTTCTAATGCGAGAAAAGACGACGGAAAAGAAAAATAAATAAAACAAAAAGCAACAAATGTTGAATGCAAACGTAATCAAGTTACAGCAAAGCAGAGGGTATATTATACAATATATCGTATTAAATTCATTTTAGTAAAATAAAAATTTTTTCAATTTATTAAATTGCTATTCAAATATTTTACATTTTCCCAATCGATACAATTTAATACTTTTCGTTCAATTTAATCTTTTTTTTTTTCCAATTCAAAAATTTCCTAATAAACTAAGTGCATTAGGAGTTAAACTTAGCTTACTTTCGTATATAATAATTGAGAAAAACGCCACCTGCTCTATGATAAACGGCCTTCACAAATCTCTCGGGAAATTTTTTCTTCTCATTTTCCTCATACAAAACATGGTTTATATATATAAAAGAAATAGTTTTTTTTTTCTCAAAGCAAATTCCTTCGTTTCGTCGTCTTTACAAACGTATCTCTCGAGAAACACTTTGCAACTTGACTAATTAACTGATGGTGAGAGCAACGTATACAAGTCTTACCGACCATTATCTTGATATGCAATGGGAAAAGTGCTGTTATATTGATGTCGCTACACCATGTAAGCATTTGCCTAAACTGGTAATGCGCGCAAGGTTTTCGTTACGTTCCGTGTAATGGAGTGTAGAAGTGGATGTTGGCTCTGAATGGTTTGTTTAGTGTGGTAATTTGCCTTCTTTTCATACACGACTGTATTTGAGGCCAGCAGTTTTGCAAATTAAGAAGGAACAAACAAACTGACTGCGATCTTTTCTTAACCGAAATCCATTTCATTCATTTTTATTCATTTATATTTTTATTTTATAAAATAGAAGATGGAGAAGAGCAAAGCAGAGATGTCATCTTTACAATGGATGTCGTATTCGATATTGGTCGCGATGATCGTAGCGTGTTGTTACCACAATTCGCTTCCGTGCGGACTCGTATTCGATGATATTTCAGCCATTAGGGATAATCGCGACCTTCGGCCACACACTCCACTCATCAATTTATTCAAGAACGACTTTTGGGGGACACCCATTAACAAGGTAAGATATTTTCACCCTTCAAATAACCTACCGTGAATACGAGCTGTTAGAGTCAATTCTAGCCTTGAATTGATCGCGCAACAAATTTGCCAAATTCAACTAAATTTATCGGTTCGCATGCAAATTCGCTTTAGCAAAACTACGAACGAATCCTGTATAGAATATCGAACATTGTCAAAATAGGGGAGGAGTAGGAAGCTGCAAAATTGATTGCATAAATCAATATTACAACCTCTGCGTGTATAAATATTGTGATAGCAATTAATTGCTACGCCAATTTACTTTGCCTTTAAAACCCTCGGACCCGTAATTAAGCCAATACTTGTCAAATACGAGTAGGTAACCGAAAAATAATTTTTTTAAAGCAAATAAATAAGAAATAAGAAAGTTTTTCGCTATTCGTTTATTATTAAGGCGAAGTAAAGTTCTGCTCCGCTTTTTAAAATATTCACGTCGCCTTATTTAAACACGAAAGAAAAATCAATGTTTTGTGCATTATGCAATTAAAATCCATTTTAAGTTCATGCACCTGCATTATAGATGCAAGTAATGCGGAGATGTGTACGTAATCATTATGGCACACTCAACGTTTTTTCCCAACGATTTAGCATGTGGGCAATGCTCAAATGATCTAAGTGATGCGATCGCATGCGCGCATGCCAATTGCCAAATCTTTCATTGCTAAAAAAAAACCCTTCGACTGCAGCAGTGAAAAGAAGGATCAGGGACATCATTTGAGCGGGCTCAGAAAATACTTTTTTTTTTATTCTTTTCTTCCTGGGGGTATTGGATACCTGCATTGCTTCTTTGACAGACATTTATCAAGAGGTAAAGAGCAGTTGTGCCTGGTCTGGTGCGAGCGGGTGATGGAGAGGCGAATTTTCTGCTTCAATTGATAGAATGTGAATATCTCGAGAGATTTGGAGCTCATTGCTAGTCATAATTGAAAAGCCAATGTCCAATGGCGAGAGGTAATCTTTGCAGACCACATGTAAACCCGATTCGATCGGTGCGAAGAGCGAAAATGGAAGCGGCTTGTTATGGTTTCGCTATACAAGAATGTCCTTTGTAAAACTGCTTTATGCGAGATTGTGGTCGAAATAATTGTTTCTGCAATTTTACTTCTTCAAAACCACTTTTATGAATTCTCTTTTCCACACTTTTCTTCCACTTATTATTGCGTGATAAAAGTTTTCCTCTTTTCATATTTACATCCCAAAAGACTAATATTTACTTCAAAAGGAATTTTTTTCTTAATCTTTCTTTTATTAATACTATTATTATTATTAAAAACAATCTCTGTTCATTGGGTTGTCGAATGTTTCAATTAAAAATAGGTCTTTTTTAGTTTTTATTTGATTTGTTGTTAAGTTTATTTTTTTAATGCTTTATTTTATGAGATGGATTAATTTTATCATCAAACCTACTTTAAAGCTTTGAAAATTAAAAGTAAATAGCATTTAAAACGAAATTGTGTTTGCACAAGAATTTTTTTTATTTTTGAAAAATATTTTTTTAATTTTTTAATTTTCTCTTTTAAGCAGTAGATTGATTTGTTAATCCCTCAGCAAAGACACAATTTCCGCTCGAGTAGTTTTAGGTTTCAACATCAAAATGAAATTTATTTTTTCTAATAACAAAAGTTGGCTTTAATCCTGCAATATCAGCTTGAAGTGTACAAAACAAGTGGCGTAGGTCGATGGGCAGAAATAGTGGCAATTTGAGATTTGAACTCAGGTGTTTTCTATGGGTGTATATGAATTGAAGGCTGGCAAATAATTTTATGTTTCAACTTTTTCATTTCGCCACTGCCAAGTGCTGTATTTCAATGATAATACAGGGGGGTGCCAGGAGGAGTTGAAATGCTAGAAAAGAAAAGTGCAGTTTGATGTGGACCTAAAAGACAGAGAAAAATGGTTATTGCATTCAAGTGGCACTCGCCATTCGAAAATATGTGAAAGCCTATTCTTCCCCCCTTTTTTCGCATATAATATATATCTAAATATAGCAACTCATGTGTGAAATATTAAACCATAAATTAGTTCCCTTTATATTAAATTAAACCCAGCATTTCTTTGCTAACACTGTTTTTACGGCACTCAGAGTCGAGTTAAAATCTTCAACTTGCAACACATTTGCTTAAACCGGGGAAGAAAATTGTATTATTTATTCATGCTTTACTTCAGCTTCCATCCAGTTCGGAATATAAATTTGACACGTTGGCCAGAAACGTTTCTCCCGGTGCACACGCACTACTATAACCACTGAATGCAGTAAATGCAAGATGCAGATTCGACGCTTGTCTCGTCCAAAACCAAATTCCCAGTAGTGAACAGTTGCGTCCATCACAAATTTCATTAGATTAAACTCAAGTTGGATGAAACATTGTTTACCAAATCTTTTCCAATATTAATGCGACAAATTCAAACTCTTGTTTACCCTCGT
Source organism: Henia vesuviana (assembly GCA_034696185.1). Taxonomy (NCBI): domain Eukaryota; kingdom Metazoa; phylum Arthropoda; class Chilopoda; order Geophilomorpha; family Dignathodontidae; genus Henia; species Henia vesuviana. The sequence continues at coordinate 27,228 of JAQFZU010000163.1, read as the reverse complement.
GGGCCTCTCTTTTATTTATTTATTTATTTTTCAAATGATTGACTGCATAAAGAATCAATCAAATCACCCATTCCTTTAGTAAATTTAATTTTCCTTCTCATTATTTTTTTCTTCTTTTTTTCTAAATGGAATAAACGACGGTTGAAATAGAAATAAGCGTAATAATATAAAAAAAAAATTCAAATCCCAATTGTACAATATAAAAAAAAGTGTTGAACAACTGCGCACGTCTAAGTCATCAAAAACTGTATGGGTTCTTGGTCAGTTTTGGTTCGAGTTAAAACGCTGAATCATCCCGAGCATACAAAATAGGTTATTTGGTTGAGTGGGTAACATCAGTGTCGACATTCAACTCTTATTTAAATTTAAACGCAATTTATTTAGCGACGATTCAAACAAGTAGTTTTACGCACAAATTACTCGTGTCGCCTTGACTCGCCTTATTATTATTATTATTATTGTTGGCCAGGCCAAGGAGATTATAAACATTACGTGCAAACTTTATACGTAGCATATGTCGTTTGTTTACGTTTTGCCACACCATGACAACATTTTCGCCTCTAGAATATAATATTGCACTTTCCACATAAACGACTCGCCAGAAAATCCACACAAGTCGACGGGTTTCCTGACGAGATTTGTGTGGCCGAGAGCGGCCGTGGATTAGACACGCCCGTAGGTGGATTAATCTTCGCTACACGGGTCTACCTGCTTGATAAATGGTTCATTCTCAGCCTTACAGATACCTTGCAGTCCATTTCCACCCACAATTTACACCTAATATATTTTATTGGTTATTTAACAACAATCACTGCGTAAAACAAATTGAAGCGAAAAGAAAAAATAACAAAACGTGAAAACGCTCTTCGACCACGACCTAATAATTACGACAACTCCGCCATCCCACTCATCAATAGTAAACAAAACCTGAAATTTAGGCAACAATAAGCGAGCGAAAAAGAAAAACAATTTCTCGTGCACAATGGTGCGTGTTCACACAGCTCAATAAGCGTAAGCTCGGTTTTTATGGCGAGTCTCATGCGTCATTTGTTTGTGATGGTAACATTGCGATGGTAGTTTAACTACTGCTGCAGAAGTGGTTTCATGTGTTTTTTACCCTTGGCTTTTTGCCCTTCTGCATATATATATATATACATACATATATATTTATATATCACCCTTAGTTTTGAGCTTCTTATTATTTCGCTAAAGGTATGTGGATTAAGGCAAAGAATTTTAAAATTCTTATAATTCAATTCAGTCTTATGAGTTATTCAGTCCGAGTGCCAAGGCGAAATACATACATATTTATATATATGGAATTTAGTTATGTACACATAATGTATAATTTAATTCTAAAAGAAAAAATAAATTGGCATTTGCAGATTGGATTGTAACGTATTTATGGATCGGTTTTTGTTCTATTCGTCAGTTTAAGCTTCTGAATAAGAATTGATGTCATTATCCGAAAATAGAATTCTTCTTATTTCGACTTTATCTCGTCCTTTCCTTGCGGTTAAGAATCACATCTTAAGTAAATAGACTTTTACCTTCGCTTTTCTCTCCCCAATCAATTAAATTTTCAAGAACCACCAAGTTGTCGTGCTGTCAGATACGACATCAAAATAAGATATTTACGCCAACAAGTCTAGTAAAGAAGGAATCTGCTATGTTATTTTCTTATAGTTAATACTTTACAAGTACTTTATCAATATTTGATAAAGAAACTCGTATTGATGTTTCTTCTTATGCTCGAGGGTTCAAAAGAGATGAATTTTAAAGAAAAAAAATTATTTTAAAGAAAAAGAAATAAAAATACAAAAATCGTAAGGAAATATCGAGTGAATAATTAACATGTTTTTAAACATTTAAAGCAAATTTCAGCTCGATACTAATTTGGTTTTAATACATTCCTAAAATTCATGTAAATTACGTTTTAAATGTTAAACAGTCTCAAATCTGAATTTTTCTTTTTTCATTATTTTTTAACATTAAATATTGAACCCGAATAATTTTTCTTAAAATTCAAATTAAACGTTGAGACAATAGTTGAGTTCTCGAACAAAAGTTTTCGATAAAGGAGTAAAATATCGATGTGTGAAACATCACGAGATTTGGCACAAAAAGAAAATATAAAAAAAAAAAAAAAATTGTTGAAAATGCTTGCATTCGTAATGCGCTATTATCAGATAATGGCTGAGCCTTTATTCCCACCCACTCTTAATGGTTAAAACGAAGAGAAAATGGCACTGTTACTTAAAGTATATTGAATAGAAATAGTGATGTTTGACTCGCAAAACTTTGTTTTTTTTTTTAATCATCTACTTTAAAAGACAGCATCATCCTTCCGCCAAGTTTCTTCTTCTTAACGTGAATTATTAAAAAGACATACCTGCAATTTCTTCCTTTTATTATTATTACTATTATTACTATTTATAATTTTATAAAAATTTCATAATCTTTACTTCCAACCAAAAAGTTTGGCAAAACAAAAAAAACTTATTTGGATTTTGCGAACTAAGAATGTAATCACGTAAAGCGATAAATTAGTCATCGTTTTTCTGCTCTTTTTCATCAGTTGAATCAACAAAAGAAAATAAAAAGAAAAACGAGACACATTATTATTATTTTTTTCTTACCTTTTCCTGCGACTGAATGTGATTTTTCTTGGCTTTCTCGTATTACTGTGAGCCACACACGATTGGTGTTGTTTTTTCTTACTGTTGGCGTTGAGATTTGCAATGTCAGTTCCTTGTTTCCATTCGTTTAGTCTCCGGTTTATCACGTGGTTCAAAGGATTTACCTTTTTTCCACCATTCCTGAGTTAGACAAATTACTCAGCTTTAGTCGGTGCACTCGTCATCAATCACTCAAAAGAAAAAAAAAATAGTAAAGCTCATTTCTTTAGGTCATAATTGCACTTGGTGATGAAAAGTAAACAAATGCGTTGCTCGCCCATAAAATATTCGCGTTAAATAAGTCGGCGTTGATTTTCGTCGAGTTTGAAGATTCGTTATCTTTGATAATACTCCAAATTTGAATGAATTTGGCACACTTTATGCTTTTGGCCCTTTTCCAAAACTTAACTGACCCATGATAGCCCTCTTGTGTACGCAACATGCATGACAAACATCACGTTTATATGTCCCATAAAATAAAGGTTCTGGTGAAGAGCCAATTATAAATCACACCAATTCATTAATAAACCACGTGTTTCCTCCTAACTTTTTTTTTGAGAAGAAAAAAAAAAGTGGAAAAAATATCGCCATTTTTATTGCGGCGGTAACTCGTGGTAAAAACGGAAACCAAAAAAGAAGTAAAGAAAAGAGAGTTTTTATCGGTGGCAATTAGAAGTGGAAATGATTTAAAATGAAAAGGACACGGCTTTTTTCTAATTAATATCCTCGTTGGATACAATGGAGTAATCACTCGGGGTTTTGTTTCCAACTTTTCTTGCTGCAAAACTTTTACCTTTAAGCTACTTAGTTGAGTGTATTATGACATAAAGTTTCTAGATAACACACAGCGAGCATGAAAAGAAGGTTGGTGCAAATTTTTAAGCCTTGTATGAATTTTACGCTTTTCGCTGCTTTTGTAATAGCTTTCAAATCCATTAAGAGGTTGAGAAAGTTTCAAGGGACTCGTTTAAACTCCATTTGAAAAAAAAAATGGAACGCTTCATCAGTCAAATGCAAATATGCAAATTGAAAAGTCTCTTCATATATGGATCTCTAACATACATAGTATTTCACTTTTCAATTTTTTTTTTCTATTTTGAGGTGTTAAAAAAATTTCATTCGAATGGGAAAAAATTAATGATTAAAAAAGAAATATTTTTGTTAGTGTTGGAAATGGATGTGAAGTGAGTAAAAAAAAGACTTAAGAAGTCTATATAAAAGTCTTAAGATCTAATTGCGCAGATTCCAGTTCTTGTTTTTTTTATGGGCTATGCCATTATGGGATTATTTGTGACGCGTTGAGTCTTTCTTTTAGCGAATTTTTTTTTTTTTTGTTTTTGGTGCCCTTAACTATCGCGTGCGATATGTGAAGTTTTTAAGATTTTTTTTTTTTTTTTTTAGTTTTAATTTTTTTTTTTTTTTTTTTTTAAATTGAAAATTTAATTGGTTTCGAGAAATTTTTATTCACATGATTTCACGTTTTCATTGCATCAACAGAAATGTAATTACCAAAGACGCACTCAGTTTAGTAAGAGTGGATTCAAATTCAAACTTTTTTTTTTCTATTTCAGTTCCCATCTTCGTCTTTTGTAATTTTTTTTTTTTTCCTTTTAAATCCTTTTTTTAAAATTGGGTTTTAACGTTTGAGTTGATGATGATTATATTCTTTTCGATTTTATTTAATAGAAAAAATTTAATTTTCCTTTCGGCTTTTGTGGATATAAAAAAATATTAAAAATTAAAAATTTCATTTAAAGAATAAAATTGGATTTAAAAAATTAATTTAAAAAAAATTTTTTTTTTTTTTTAAAAAATCCCAGTTTTTTTTTTATGTATAAAAAAATCCAATATTTATTGATCCTTAGGCAGCTTTCATTTGTGTGTGACTTTTGCAGATATTAATTTTAAAAAAAAATCTTCGTGTTTCTTCATTTTCTACTTTGAGTTTTCTTACTAATCCAATAGTCAATGGGGATTTATTTTAAAACTGAAAATCGAAACCTTGTTGTACCATACATTTGTAACAATTAGATCCCATAAGCTTTACATAAATTAAATTAGATAATTAAAATTAAAAAAAAAATTTATTTAACAATGAAAAAACGCAAAAAAAAAACCCTAAAAGTCGTTTCGCTCATTTTAATTCCACAATTAATTCCATTCGTGAAAAGTAAGTTGAAGATAAAATTTTTACAATGTACCCTTCATTTGGCATTCTTTTCGTAAGATTAAGTAATTCCTGTCCGCATTTTTGGTTTTTAATGTGTCGCAAGTTTAAATTGTAATGTGTATCATTTTGCGTAATTAAATTTTGTCTGTGATAATTGCGTTGAGAATTGCTCGAGGCTTGCGAATTAAAATTGACATACCTCCTACCATTAAAAAATTTTTACAAGAATAAATTCCCCATCGTTGGTAACAATTGACCCTAAAATTTGTAGGGCGCGTGCGTTTGCAGCGTCTCCTGAAAAATTTTAAGCAGCTCCGTCTAATTATCATTAGTGTCGTGGTCAACATTAAAATTCTCAAATTCTCGAGCCAAAGATGACCTCTTAAGATATCCATAATTGCCACAAGCTATCCCGAGCGACGAGCCTTAGGACGAGATTGAAATTAAAAGCAGCGCAGCTTGTTGCTAAGAAAATTAAATATGGATGAAAACAGCTTATTATCCCAAAAGCAACAAACTTCATTTTAATATAACTTAACAGCTGAATAACGTATACCTTCATTATAACATTCCCTTTTAATAATAACATTGAAAATGAATTTTTAAAAACCCTTAAAATTTCAACGCTTTAAATAAAGTTGAATTCATTCAAAAAGACGTCGTCGATTCCCTCAAAATTGTGATGCATAAGATGAGGTCAGTCGAACGATGATATTCTAGTAATGTGAAACATAACATTGTTGATGTGCCGCGGTCAACTAAAAGGAAAATCATGTCCGTGAACAAGAAAGCCATTAGGCTTTTGCGGCCCTGTTTCTCATCCATCCTTAGAGTGTTGGGGGCTCCATATATCTATGTTTGCTCAACAGAAACAGGACATTTATGTCCTGATTAATCAACATTACCTCTTTACTACTATTTTATCGATTGCTTGGTACATTTAACTACATAATATTTTTTTTTCCTCCATATTTCCTATATTCGTGTAGAGGGGAATGAAGGAATCGCTTACGAATAATAAATACTAAAAGTTGTTGTTATTTTTAAATAATTAAACCTTCATAAATTTCACGATACTTTACGAAACTTTTTTATTACTTGAATCATGCACACGGTATTATTCAATATCTATTAATTATTCTGGTATTCGGTTATAACACGCAATATTTGCTGAGCAAATAGAATGCTCCCTCTATTGAGATTTTCTTTCCACTTTTTTAAAAAAGCTTTAAAATTAATGATTCAAATTATAATTTTGTAATGTTAAATTTACGGTGTTAAGACCATAGAAAAATCAAACTGCGCGTTTTTCCTTATCTACCACAAGTTTGAGTAGAAAATTCAGATCATGTACTTCACGAGCCAAAGGTTTTCTCCCTCTCCCCGTCACCCCCTTTCCCACGCCACTCGTATGCAAATTTTATAATCAGTCAATTTTCACGTAACCATAGTAACTGAGATAAACAATTTTTTCTTTTTCATTTAAAAAGGCGGAATATTATTAGGTCTTTTGATAAGCTTTTAAAGTTATTATTTTAAATTTTTTTTAAAAAAAAACTTGAAACACGATTCGTCCGACTTGGGAATTATATATTAACCCCCTTCCTTCCCCCTACTCGTTTCCGAATCCTCCCCCCATTTGTACAAATTAAATGTATAGTTTTTTGACTGCTGATAAAGTAATAGTCATAGTAATTGGTTTAAGTGCGTGTGTAATTATAGCGCTTTGTTTTTTTTATTTAAAAGGCAGAAATAATACGGGGAGGTAGTTTGGTGAAGGAGAATGGGGTGTTTGGGAGGGATAAAGAAAACAATATTCGTGATCCGACAGTATTTACAAAAGGAGTTTGAACAACGTAGTTTTATGATAAATGTTTGTTTATTCCCATAACATCTTCCAATCGTAATAAGGGGCGTGTTGTGGGTGGAAGAAGCGAGCTATTGTAATGTTGCTATGGAAACAGGTCGATGACGTCAGTCATCTCATTTTGATTTCTCCCTGAAACACTAGAGTCGGATAGAAATAAATAAAATGTAAACAATACTTTAATAAGGCATTTTTTTATCTCTATACTATTAATGACTTTGAATGGCTTGTTTACAATGCGACTGCAAATGAGGATTAAAGTCGAGAATTGTTAACGGATACTCGTAGAAAAATGTCAATAAATCATCGTTGGTATTAAAGTAAATCTTGAGGAAAAAAAATTAGCGATGATTTATAGTTTTTAAAGGTTGGATTCGAAAAGTGAGTTTAGACACGTGGATAATGTCGATGGTAATTCACGTGTTGAAAAACAGAGCGAAAATGATTTTTTGACTTTTTACTCTTTTGTCATTTTTTTTTCGTATTCCAGTGAAGTTTGTTGCGTCGTAATTTAGTTTTACAGCAACAACCAACACCTGCTGCCCATCTGATTGCGGACCTATGAGAGAATAATTGCTTTACCGTTGTCAGGCGGCGCCTGCTGCCGTTGCACATTTTTTAGATCCTCATTCAATATTGGGTCTAATTGAAGCGGGAATAGTTGAAAGAATTATGTTTTGTTAACAATTGTAAATAATTATCTTAAATTACTCATTTTGTTTATCGCAACTATTTTAAAATCTCCACGCGAGAATCCACTTTAAGTATGTTAATTTTTGGTAGATATGTAAATATATTTGAATTAAAGTTGGAAAAATTTCGAGTTGGTTGCAATGTGGGAGTGGAATTTATTCGCATTTGTTTTCGTCGACCATTTAAAACCACGTATTTCAACACGCGCTACATTAGACACACCAACTTAAAAAATTGTTGAGCTTTTAACGTTTTTTTAAACTTACGCATTGCGACGTATAGTGTGTTTAAAGAATTACATTTTATAAAATTCTAATTTTTTTTTTCTTTTAAATTTTAAAACGCAGGAGCAAAGTCACAAATCATACCGTCCATTGTGTGTCCTTACGTTTCGTTGGAATTACGCTGTTCATGAACTCGAACCCATGGGTTATCATCTAGTCAATGTATTTCTTCACGGTGTTGTCTGCATTATGTATCTCAGGTATGTTTTCGCAGCTTTTTATTAATTTTTTAAAGAATTTTTTTCAACTCTTTTGAAAAAAAAAAAAATTAAATTAAATTTTAATTAATTTGTTTAAAATGTTATGATTTTCTCGAGGGAGACTTTATTAATTATTAAAATCTCTATCTCTTTTTCTTTACCAAAAAAAAAACAAAAAAAACAAATTCAATTTCTATTGAATTTTCTATCCATATTTTTACTGTAAACATAAACAACCAGATGCAGTTCATCGACGAAACAACAGTAGCTTATCATCATTCAATGTTGTAAAGCGCGTATTAAACCAAGATTGAATTTTTTTTCTCCAAAAAATTAATTAGGACTAGGAACATGTTGAAGAAAATTTATGTGCGATAAGTGGTGACCGCAGTCTACACTAACTTTATTTATAGTCAGGGATGTGCCTACTACTGATTTATTACAATCATTAAATCCACTGGAGATATCCGAGCTTGAGTTTACCACGTCTAATGTATTCCCATACAACCAACAACGAACATTTAATTATGTTATTAAAGAAAAGAAAAAAAAATGCAAAATATATCAATAATGCTTTTAGGCATTATCAAAACGCTTAAAATTCAATTTATCTTTAAATTTTCGTTTTAAAAAAAAAGTTTTTCTGTAAAGTTTTAGATAAGGTTAAGAGTTAGAGACCATTGCGCTAAAATGGTGATTTATTACAAATGTTCATAACACACCATTCATTCCAACAATTTCCTTGTTTCTCAGTATAGCAATTTTATAGGTCATAACTCAAAAGCAGAAGAGCCATTTTCCCCTTACCACTTGGTTACTTTTCGAAATAGTTAATTCACAATATTTTAAAGCGAAACTCGTCTTAACTTTCAATTTTATTTCTTTTTTTCTACTCTTTTGACCAATTTTTTTTTTCTAATCACTTCATTTTTTTCTTCTCTTTTCCGACCTCAACAGTCATCACAAAAGAGCTTAACAACTTTTTTTTTCTTTTCATTCCCTCTTTTCAACTTCTGTTCATTCTTGTCATTGACCTTTGATGTCAAGTGTCATTTACTAAAATAGTATTTTGCGAAGAGGATCAACTCAGTATTTAAGCCGTCAAGTTTTGATCTTTTCTATTATTTATCAGGAATGATTTTTAAGCCGGTTTAACTACGAGATTAGTTTAATTCGCTTAAAACCTCAACGTTTGATGTTAAAAGCTTTGCACGAGAATTAGTTGGAATCATGTTTGAAGATTTAAAATTACTCGATTCGTAAAGTTGAGTTTTGAAAACGAGCGTTGTGTAAGATACTCTTTAAAAGTGTCATCAATCAAACCTTTGCAGTGACTGGTGCCATCTTTGGTCTCTGGCGAGCTTAAGTTGAGCCTGGTCAAATAAGTCTGCGGTTTTCTTAACGTGTGTTGGTAAATGCGGCTCGGTTTACGTAGTCGCTCCCGCAAAACGTACATTTTCAACCGTCGTACGTTATCCAATTGCACTTTCAACTTCCCTCGTGTCTCGGTTGAGTAACTGAGGCATAATTTTAGCATGAAAAAACCGCGAGTTTAATAAAAAAAAAATTTTTTTTCAACCAATTGAATATATTTTATCAGAAATGCAGCAAATTGCTTCCATTTTGAAAACCCAAAAAAAAAAATAAAAATAAAAAATTTATTTTTAATATAACAATAACAAAAAGAAATTTAATTTAATTTTCCCTTGGTTCTGTGTACAGTAGCCATAAAAGACGGCACTAAATTTGAAAACCAAATTTTTTTTTTTCTGTCCTACTTTTTTTCATTCAAGGAGACGATGACTCAAATTGAGTTATGAAAGAAAATCTCCTTTGCTCAATTTACTTTACCCGCTACAAAAGATCCATATCTTTGTCGTATATCTAACAATATCTATTTCCTGATTGGTTGCTGACTTTCAAATGTTCTTCCACTCCTTTTTCCACATCCACTGCCTCGTTTGATGAGTTCTATGACCCTTAAAGAAACCGTAATATGTAAATCGCGTTATCGATGATCTAAAAACTTAAAACTTACAAACGAATCATTATAAAAATACATTTAAACAAATATACTCATTTGCGTCTTCCGACACTTTTATCCGTTAGAAATTGATTCCGCATTCGCACAACGGATCAAACGGAAACCACTGATACTGATTATCTGTAACGACACAACCGAAATCCCGTAAAACTCTGCGTTTATATAACATTCATCCCCTCCCCACCCTTCCCCGACTAACTCCCACCTCCACTAATTACTAACTAACAAAATCCCAGCTTCAAACTTTGCACGAAGCTGATAAGTCACTATGTACTAAATAAATGTGCAAAGTCACGTTCATGTATAGGAAACTTATTTTCTTTAAAAAAAGAAAAAAAAATGAAAGAAAAAGTAATACGATCAGAAGCGAACCTGTTCGCAAGTGTCAGGTTTTAAAGGAATTTTTTCAGATGTGCAGGTTTGTTGTTGGTAATGATTTTTACAGTCTGGTTGAGAATTGACGTATTTTTTTTTTATGTACTGTAAGATTTATGTGTTTGAATAAAACGAGGCCATAAAAATAAATATGACAACCTTTGAAAAGGGAGGAAAAGTGTTCGATTTTCAAATCTTAGTAAATCTACTTCTTTCCTTTCGCTTTTTACCTTGTTTAAGATGATACGAAAGAAAAAAAGTGTCTTCGATATCGCATTTCTCAATCTGTCCACTTACATCATAATTGGCAGGTGTAAAATATCGTCTTTTTTTTCTTTTTTCAAAGATATTTTCGTTCCATTCCCATTAGTTGGTATTGGCTTTCTCTCTGGAATACCCTCAAAGTCGATACTGATACACCATGAATTGGGTATGGTCACAAATGAGGGCAATTTCAGGGAATGGACGGTTGTATCTATATATATATATATATCTATAACTTATAGCTATCATCAACGGTCATTTATCATCTTCTCGAGTGCAGTTGTAAGTGAAATTACCCTTTATGCCATGCAGTTATTAGCGGTTAAAAGCGATAAAAAATAGCAAAATTACTTTAATGAAAATAAAAACAAAATTGTTATTTTTGTAATTATTGTTATTAAAAAGTTTTGTAAAGACCAATATTTACCTTTAACTCGATTCTTTCGGTCTCTTTATTGTGTTTAAAGAAAAGAAAAACACACGCGAGATAAAACTTTTGAGCGCGAATGAAATGTGTGTATTTTTCTTCGTCTTTTTGTATTTGCTCGACAGTTGTGCAGACGTCAAAGTTTGTGAAATGCTTTTTCATCCCTTAAATGTCATTATTGTTGTTGACGATAATAAACCTCAAGACTTTTTTTTTTGTTTTCCCCGCTTTGAAAAGCCAATTTCAATTTTGCAAATGGTCTTGTTACAAACATAGAAATTCAATATGTAAAATAAAGTTGGAAGAATCGTATTTTTTAAGAATAAAAACATGAGAGTTTTATCAAAATAATGAGAAGATTTTGCAGATGCTGTAAAAAAAAACATAGCATGTCCAAAATAAATGCATTAAACCGAGATAAGATGGAGGTAAGTTGCTTTAACCTGAATTCATCGAATATTTAATTTTTTTTGGGGGGGGAGGAGGGGGGGGCGACAAGAACAGCTTTATGCTACATAGTGGCTATTCCATCAATCCCTATGAGGCATTTTGAACATGCAATAAAGAATGGCATTTTTTCAGAAAGGAATTAAAGTTGTTGGTCTTGTGTTTGGATGATTATACTTGCATGTTAAAGTTATTTAGAATGGTAAAACTTTCAGAAGAGCTTGCCCCTTGGTGTTTTATTATAATAGTAGAAATAGGCCTAGTTTTAAATGAGAAAAAAAGTATTCACTGAACACAATCCAAAGGCAGACTAATTTATTTCTCATTAATAATGTAAAAAGAAACCTTTTGTTTCAAAGTAAACACAGGCAAACCACAAAAGCTCCTGCTCAACAATTGACAAGAACTAAAAGACTTAGCAAAAAGCTTAAATAATCATCAAGGTTTGTGTAGCTTAGAGGGATAAAAAAATTAAAAGTGGAAAAACTTTGAAGAAGTATTACAAACTTTGAGAAGTTCTTTCGAGTCAATTCAGTAGTGGATATTGTATAGGATTTTGACAAAAGAATGTTGTACTCAAGCCAAAAGTGAGTCGAATGTTTCTTTTGGCTGAATATACTGAAAAATAATATTTAGTTTCAAACAACATTTCAAGCTATTGCAATTCTTGCAGCCTGCAGTGCTCTCATTGTCTGTACATCAACTTCCATTTCAGTGCATCATAAGACTAAAAAAAAAATCTCAATTCCGAATCCAGCAGCTCTTATTGTACTTGAGGGTGTTTTTATTTCTGACATCAAGAATCTACACAATTACCAGATTGTTTACTCTCTTTTGTCTGTTTTTCAAAAAGCAAACCGAAAACTTCTGTTTTGTTCGAGTTTTGGAAAACAAAAAACATTTTTCCTTCGCATTTTATTATTTATTCCTTTGTCAATTACTCAAATGCAAACGACTTTTTTAATTTATAAATCCACAGATCCCATACACCAAAACTTGTTGCCAACAGCGACATCCACTCCACTCGAGATTAAACTTTATTATTTATTTATAGCTCGTGTTGAAACGAGTTGGAAAATATGTATCGAAGCAAGAAAACGAATCACGAGTAAAAAGTATCCCCAACACCGAATAAAGTAAATAAAAAAAAATGTTTAAGTTTCACATGGGGGTTTGTATCGTAGGAAAAATAGTATTAAGAAAAAAAAAAGGTCGATATCTGAGAAAACTGTCATAAGACGAATATACGAAATAGCAATCAAGGATGGGAACGAGAACATTAGATGGACAACACCGTAAGTTTGAGCTTCGCAGTTATATTCACTATATTAGGACACTGGGAATTGCTCGCGAGGCCTCTCGAGGGAGAGGAGAAAGTGTTTGTGAAAGTAAGGACGGGAAAAAGCAATTTGAACTCAAAGTACTTTAGTTCTGCCAATCTCAAACTCTACTACCCTTCACTAAGATGAAAGTTGCCTCTCTACAGCTGCGAGAAATGGTGTTACTGGCCTTTGCGACCGAAGCAATTGAGACGAGAGAGGCAAAAGATAGAAAGTGCTAGTAGAAACATCATTTACTATCATTCCATCATAAAAAACCGTTTCGTGCAAATATAGATTGCACTCATTTGCCTTGTTGCTCATCTAACATGTTCAAAATTGGTGCACTCGGCTCCAATTGTTCCGTGTGTCGCCTACTCGAGTCCGCCCTAGAATGAGTGCAATAAACGTTGACGGGCTTTTCTTTTTTCTTGTCTCTCATCCAAAGTCCTTATGCATCCAAATGTGAAGTGGAAGCCAAGATTGGACGTGATATTACTGACTAAAAGTTATACATATACGTATAATATAATATAGAACCAATGTTAAGAAGGGAATAAAAAAAGGAGACTCGAAATGTACTTTAAAGAAATCGTTTTTATTTTTGTTTTTTCTTCTATTGGAGAGTGAAGTAAAAGGTATTGAAAAGCTTTTTCAACAAAATGATGTAATTGAAAATCTAACACGTAATTCGTTAGATTTTTTTTTTTATTTTTTTTCTATTCTCTCATCCGTTACTTTTCTCTTCGAATGCATGGATATTAGGGGTGCACAATAAGGTAGTAAGAATGGGTGTATCGAGGAACACTTTATTTTGAAAACCCCGTTCCAGATAGTTGTCCGCCAAGCACAATTGAAAACCGATTCGACAAAAAAGGGCAGTTTGAGCCCAAGTGAATCTTGGAAATTGCAGTCCGCCATTGGACGTTGTATGAAAGTGGTAAAAGAAATTCGAGTTGGCCAAGCGAAAATATGAAAAGGGAAATTTTATATCTTTTTTCTCTTTTAATACCATACCGAGTCATAAAAAGTTACTATTATATCATCGAGTGGGACCAAATCGTTACAGAGTTAATTTCCCCATTTTTTTTTTATACGAATTATTCTAATCTGAACTAAAAGCATTTTAATGCCATTCTTTACGTATTCTAATACGAATCCCTTAATAAATTTTCATTGACATGGCAAACCTAAATTGAAATCTGTGCAAAATGTTGCTGCTTCGTGCAATTTTATGGGTGTAATTACGTAGATTTAATTAATAATATCCATTTTTAATCTTCATCGAACCGACTTCTATGCGTAAATGTAATTACGTTTACCAATAATCGTTAAAGTTGCGTTCCGAACGATTAATAATTTTTTTTAAAGGTTTTTCAACGTTTTATCTGTCGAGAGTTACCTGAATCCCTAAAAGAAAAGTGGACATTTTGCTGAAACATTTGCTTATCAACAATAGTAAGAAGAGGAGGTTGTAATTAGAGGTCAGATGGATGGGGTCTTGGGTTATCTCGGTCTACGTTAAATAGGTGTTTACTAGTTCCTTTTTCTTATATTTTTTTTTTTTAAATTTAGATAACGTTTTAACCTAAATAGGTGTGGGTATACATGGTATGTGCACTTTTCAATGTTTTAAGATAAAAATAGCGAAACAAAAAGCAATTTCCTTTTTTTAAGGAAAAAGAAAAAGAGATACGTTTAAGTTGGATCTTTCCTGCGAAGTTTTCAACCATAAAATTTTATGTCTTCAACACACTTTGTTGTGCCAAACTGATACGTTTAAAAGTTTCCTACTTTTTTTTCTAGGTTTTGTAACCTGTTCCTGTCTCCTAAACCGAGCTTAGTCGCAGCCATTTTGTTCGCCGTTCATCCTATTCACACTGAAGCTGTGAGTATCGCAAATTCTTATTTATTTACTCACAATTTCCATTTCAAATCAATTTGAAAGAAAAAATTCTAACATTAAATAAAAAAAAATAATAAAAAAAAATATTAAAAAAAAAAATTTATTTCATTTCACGTTATTCAGATTCAGAATTTTTCATCTCGTGTTGAATACTGTGAAAGAAAAGGAATGGGAGAAAGAAAAAAAAGATATAAAAAAAGAGACTAGGAGCGCATGCACACTCAAACCGCTTATGAAGGTCTTGCTATTACATGTTTCCGAGTTTTTATCCAACAAAGTTGAGGAAAATAACACCCCACAAGGACTTTTGTACAGCCATGCATGCACCACATTCCCCTGTGGGAACAAAAACCAATGCCGCGCTAACAAATGCGTGTTGCCGTGCCCCTGTGGAGAGTTTTACTATCTCCCAATGACTATGGGAGGTTTATTATGCTCGAGTTTGAGCGACGATTCATCATATATTCCCCAACATTTTTTATTTTAACATTCATCGAATTACGTTAAAGAAAAATTTAAAAGGGAAAGAGGAAGGATGTTATAATCTCGAATATATTTGCACGAGTAAATGTCGAGCTTTAAAAATGGGGAATGTATTCGTCTTGGGTGTGTTTATCCACTTTAAACATAATAATGGTGCATTCTAATGGAGTAATAAACATTTTGGAACACATTTTTTGGTTTTTAAATTTTCATCTCTCGCGTCGCACTGTTTTACCCCAATAATTTTTCTCTTTTCTTCAAACCCATTCCCACTTTTTTTTTATATTTATAATGTGGTTACAGCTTTTTATTTTTTTTAAAACATTTTAAACGCCATATTTTATTATTTTTTTTTGTTTTGTATTTTTATCTCGAAAATGACTAAAGTTGAAGACTTTGGTTGGTTTGGTAAAAGGCAAACAAAAGTAGGTACGAAATGAGCGCAGCTGGTAAAGATTGTGGTCACTTGTGCGGTCAAGTTACTCAGATTCTAATCTCACACACTTAACTTTAACTAGTAAACTTCCAAGCAATCCAAGAAAAGATTTTTATCTTAAATTTTTATTGGCCCAAGAAAAAAAAAATTTTTATCTTTAATTATTAGTAGTTAAAAATAAATATAATAATAATTTGTAATAAATGTATTTAGTTTTGTAAGTCGTGATAAAAGTTAAAATTTAAAGTGATATTTTGATAAATAATCACCGACGATGCGTTTATCTCCGTCATTAATTTTCTGGTCACTGCGAGTGAATCGTGTCTCGACGTGCGGTGAAATTGGGAGAAAAGTGTAACGAGATCAGATCCTAACAACATCTGACAAACTAATTATATTGAAATTTTTGATTTTCATTCTATAATAGTGTTTCCTTGTTCAACGTGATTAAATGCTACAATTGGACGAAGCTCTTAATCGCGACTCAATTTGCTCTCGTAAATAAATAAATAAATAAAATTTCAAATTTATAATACATTTAAAAGTGAAAACAGCGAAATTTAATAATATTAGAATTTATACGTTGCTACTTACAAATGTAATGTGCTTAGTATTTGTGCCACGAGAGGGCGGCACGAAATCTTATGGGAATAGTTTGAAAGAAAATCACATTAAATGCAGCATTCATAGATCTAAATGAAAATCTCACTTCGCTACATTGGACAATGTACCATGGGGGGAAGAAACTTTCTATTAGTGCCAACCCAGTTAATTGAGTGTGTGGAAATAACTTACTTAACATTAGGAACTTTGAGCATCGCAACATTCCATTATTAAGTAGCACTCGCCTCTTTTCATCTCCTTCGTTTATACGGCGAATGGCGCGCTCACAAGATCGAATAATGCATTTCGATACAGACACACCGTAACCGAAAATTGAGTTATTACCATTTCAAATGTAATTTCATTTTTAAATATATACTTTTTTTCTTACTAAGGTTACTGGCGTCGTCGCAAGAGCCGAACTTCTTTCATCGATATTTTTTCTCGCCGCTTTCTTCGCTTATGTGAAGGCAACAAAAGCAAAACAAACTGGTAAATTGGATTTCTTTTTATTTTCACTCCACTTCATTTGTTTTCTTCATTGAAAAAAAAAGTGGATTGAAAAGATTGAGAAGCTCTGGTTTCCTATTTGTACGTCATTGCAATGGTCAATCAATTAAGCAAGTTGAAAGAAAACTGCAAGAAGAAAGGAAATGAACAATTTGAGAATTTAAAATTTAAATCTAATTTAAATATAGAGTTAAATCATCGTCGATAATTTATGACATGCATTTGATGATTATGAATTAACCTTTGATTTGATATAGCATAAAATCGTGTTGAAACTAAAATTTAAAACTGCTCGTATAACCATTTCTGCAAATTGGCGGTTTACAGTTAGTGGCTTTTCTGGTTAGCCATTGTAGTAAAATTGTTAGATAATGCAACAACAAGAGTCAATTTCCATTAAAATTTTGACATAATTCGCGAAATTAATCCAAATACAACAAAACCCCATTAAATGCATCGATTATATTTTCATTAATATAATGGCCAAAAATTGCCAAATTAAATAATTAATTCTTTAAAAAAAAAAAAATTTTTATTAAATAAATTTAAAAATAAATAAATTTAAAAATCTATTTTTAAATTTCATTTTCAGACTGGACATATTTATTGACAACACTAATACTCTCAACCGTAGCATTACTGTGTAAGGAACAGGGGATTATGGTTCTCACCGTTTGCATTGTATATGAGATCTGTATCGTGTTAAAGGTGAGAATTTCTATTTATTTGAAAACTTAAAAAAAAAAATTTTTTTCAACAAAACAGTAATCGATTAAAGTGTTAATCTCATTAGAAATCGATAACAGCTGGTGAAAGTAGCGTAAAGTCATAAACAAGTGGAAGTCGCAGTTTGTAGCGCACTTAAGAAAACACTCGATTAAATCTTATTTCAAATCTGCACCTTCAACTCCGAGTGTTTTATGATATCAACCGTTTTCTCTTCCCTTTTTTTATTTTTTCTTAAAATGAATTGGTTTCGAGTTATAAATCATAGTATATATTGGGGTTGCAACCACGTAACGTTGCAATATACGATCCAATAGTGTTTATTTTCGCCACTTTTCTACCCCCCTCAAGATTATAATCAGCATTTTTCCACGTTGGCTATTATCAACTTTTCTTTGGTGGACATAAAGAAGTTATTGTAGTATTCTCGCGAGACGAGGTTTTAACTTTTCAAGTTTATAGCAGAAATGGAGAGCACGTTTGGGAAAAATTGTTCATTGGGGAAATGAAATTGTTTTGTTAAAACATTTTATGAACTCGCGCCTCTCGCAATTTACTGGTCTCAGTAGAGTCCGAGTATTGATGCGCTTAAAATTTAACAAATTTACACAAAGTGTCTTTGAATTTTCTAATATTTATTGCTTTGCTACTGGGATCCTAAGATTGGCAAAAATAATCCAATTACGATTCAAGTTTTTTTCCCACCAATCTTTTTATTCATTTTTTTTTTACTTCCAATAGTGGATTTTTGATTATGATTTCACTCATCCTTTGTCTAAATTTGTATTTCCAATTTTTATTTTGATATTTAAATTTTAAAGAAAAAATTAAATTATTGTAATTTTCATTTTAAAATATTCTCATCAAAATTCGTATTTGTACTGAAAACGTAATAATTTGTATGTATTTTTAACAATGAATATGCAATTAAGGACTAATGTGTCAATTTAGATTAATTATTGATTTCCTTACAAAATGAATCATAGATTGCACGTGACGAGATTTGAAATTTTCGGTCGTATGACAAATGATTTAAATTGTATAATTATACCGCATTTCAAGTGAAATATTAAAAGACACATTGTTAAATATTCGATCAGCAACTGATATATATTATTCGTAATCACGTTCCCCAAATGATTAACGAGTCGACTGAAGGGAAATTTTGTTTATACTCGGAAAGCGACAGCTGACAACACTTTTTTGATTGAAAGAATATTTGTGCGCGCCACCGAAAATTGATTTTCCCCTATAAAACAAAAGATTCATTATTAACTCACGTTTCGCACATTATTTTTGAGCAAAATAAAAAATGATTGTCACAAAAGAAAATTTTTTTCCTCCGCAATAAGAGATGAAAGTTGGTGGCGTTTTTTGGTGGAAAAAGAAAAATAAGAAAAGAAAAAGGGGAAAAAAAGACCATAAACGAGAAACAGCTTGCGATTATACCATCTGTTCATCAACTCGTCTCTTTTGTTATATAATTTTACGTTCGGTAATTAACAGTTGCAAGCAGATGAGAAATCGTAACATCAATTGTTAATATTGTGTCGTAACTACCAAACAAACATCATTAAATGTGAAAAGATAAGGGTTAAGACTTAGGGGTTTTATATATTATTATTTTTTTGCTTTTTTTTATTTTCTCTTTACCTTGAGCAAAGCAATTGCACGAGATTGTTTGGATCTAAATGATTACTGGATAATGAAAGTATAGAACACTCGTTTTCCTCCCGTTATTACAGCTTGTCTGCGGAAATTCCAATTATACAGCAGTGCCAAAATTGTTGTAACACTGATAACATTGTGTGTTCTAAATATTACTTTTTCTTTTTTCCTCTTTTTCCACCTTTTCCTTTGTGGTCTCAACAAATCTATTGTCCAACGGAATTAGATTTTTTTTTCCTTCTAAATCGTACAAAGAGATTTTTGAAAAAAGGGTGGGTGGTGTTATTGCAGTTCCCAATGGAACATTTAAAAGCTTTATATTGAAGATCCATTGAGAACAAGAAGTTATTTGTCAATAATACGACCTACAATGTATTATTTTTTATTTTTATTTTTTTTTCAAATATCCAATTTCCTTTGATTTTTAATGAAAAAACGTATATATCAAATAAATAACAATGGATTGATTATTTTTTAAATAAAAATTCCCGCGACAGTTGAGTTAAAGCATAGCAGTAACACACTGGGGGCATGGTCAAAGTGATCAATTAAACAAAGTCTGAAGAATGGTTTATACTACTGTAGAAGTAAACAAGTAGCTGCGGAAAGTTATGCATTATGGAATTTGAATGGCCAAATTTCGTGCCATTAAAAGCAGCATTAAAAACTTCTAAATTACATAATTATATTTTACTTTTATTAAGAAAGACAAATATATACTTTTAATATTGGAAATTTGTCCCGGCCATGCCTGGTTTACAGTGTTTGAAAGCTATTTTTCAACTAAAAACGATGCATAAACTGCTTTTTTTAAAATTGTTATTTTGATTAAAGTGAATTTTTGATGTATGGCTTTAAGCTGAGAAGGATAAAGGTAAATTATGTGTGAGCAGCTACTTGTTCGTTGAGAGTGTCAAATTATTGATGTTGGTTGAACATAAATTTAAGAGTTTTATAATCCAAAGTTTGAGTTATAAATTTAGCCGCTTCTTTTTTTAAAAACAGATACGACTTCAAGACATTCCTCACATGTTAGACGTGATTGTAAATAACAGCACGAGTGCATTCACCCATAGTTTACGCGAAGCGAGTCGCAGAATTATAACGCTGGTCGTATTTAAACTCTTCTTAATCGTTATGAGACTCAAGATAATGAATGGACAACTTCCCACATTCACCAAGTGAGTTTTGGCAAATATATGGAAAAGTTGAAAAAATAATCTTAAATAAAATCACGGAAGAGTGCGCGCAATCGTTTGTCTGGCGCACGTGCGCGATTCTTTACTCGGTTCGGATTAAACGTTTGTCAGTTTTATAGAAGGCTTCTATAGTATACGTTAGCCCGTTAAATAGAATTTAATTTTACAGATTCGACAACCCTTCTGCCGTGGCACCCACGCCTGTCCGCTATATGACCTACAATTATTTGCTGGCTGTCAACGCGTGGCTTCTGCTCTTTCCCCATAATTTATGCTGCGACTGGACAATGGGCACCATCCCTTGTCTCGAATCGGCACTCGACCCTCGACATCTGGCCACCGTTGCATTTTATTTATCTTTCCTCAAACTGGCACGTGTTGCCAGTTCGCGAACACGACACGCGACAGTCGTTTTAATGGTAAGTTGTCATCGACACGCGCTCTCAATTTGCATTTTTACTTTTCCGAGTTCAAATTGAAAAGTTGTTGAAAACGGATCAAAAAAGACGATTCGAAACAACTCGAACGCCATTCGTCAGAGGATTTAATAGCAATCACATTTTCCCATCGCTTCCAAACCAACTACCATTACTTAATCATAACAGCTTCCAAGTGTCAACAAATTTTAATTAATTCTTAAAGCTTTTTAGAACGATAATGCGAGCATTCGAGTGCTTACATTATCGACTCTTCCGCACCGAACCTTATTATTCACTTTTTCAATGCATTTTGCAAATGCGCAAAACCAAATTACATCAATTTAACACTTAAATACTACTACAATTATAACCGAAAAATAAGACTTATATAACAATTCGAAATACAACTTAGAAATCAATAATACTCTATGTTTACTTGAAAGAGATAATTCAGGTGTTGAATAATACAAACAACGAATCCATTTACATACAGAAATATTCGAACGAATTCCAATTCAAACACAATCTAAAAAAGTAGTCATCCAATTGTTTATGTAATCACCTTAAACTTCCTACCCATTTTTTCCTTCATCAATCATCACTGCAATTTAACAAATTCCTTTCTTTCATCAAACTCGAATTAATCCCCTAAACCCTTTTAAATTTTATTTCCTATTTTTTTTTTATTTACTAAATAAAAATATATTCGGCTTTTAGTCGACGACTGCGCAGTTTAAATCATTAATTATAAGATAGTAATCCTTTTTTTTTAAAAGGGAAGGATCACTAATATAAAGGTGGTCCCCAGAGACCGTAATCCATCAAGCTTAAGCTTTTAATTCCCCTCACAAAGCACATTTTTTGTTGTAGTAAAGTTCATTTGTATCCCGAAAAGAAAAGCAAATTTCTTTTATTTTTTCCTCTATAAATTTCCTCGTGTGTAATTCAATCGATTTGCTGACTCGTGCATTTCTAAATAGTTTTATTGAGTACAGCAACTTGGCCGTTGCACGGATTCTGGTCAATTACGCATGTTTTTGTTGGAAAATAGAAAATTGCTTATTATTATATACAGAGCGTAATAAATTTATTTTCTTATTGCATTTGGTCTTTTGAAAGAGCATTACATTTGACCATGTGTTCCTCGAACTGAAAATAAGAAAAACGGGAGCAGACACGCTCAATCGGCTGGAAATATTTTACTTTGAATATTAGAACCCCTCGAGGAGTAATAGCGAATTGCCAGTGCGCTGACTGTATTATGTGCTTCGGTGACTCGCCATTTTCCAATACGGTCGAATTGGTCACATCGGGAGACAAACTTTAGCACTGAGTACAAGTTTTTGCGCGCAAAATGGAATTCAATACTGAACTTTTTAAAAATGACAGCTCTACAAGTTTTAAAAGAAAAAAAGTTATGAGGGAATTGATTTTTGCCCCCTGCGCGAGTGTCGCTTTTTTTTATTATTCAAAAAATTCCTTCTCATAGTTTTAGTTGACAGTTTCTCCATTTTGTGCTTTTTTTTTGAAATTTTAACATGGCAGGTTTTTCGAAAAGTCTGAAATAGTCAGCTAATTTAGTTGGTGAGAAATGTCGTTGGCAGTAAACTTAATTAAATTTTAAGCTCGAAAGTAATCAACTGTCCGTTGAATTGCGCCTCGAGAATTGTGTCATCGTTGTAAAATGTTTGTTTTTTTTTAAATTCCAGTTGACATTAATTATTAAAATAAAACTAAAAGCAATTTTAGTTTAATTTAAAAAAAAAATCCTAAATCCTAAAAGCCAATACTTTAATATGGGAAAATGGCCATTCGAGACTCCCACAATCCACTTTGTAAGTGAATGGGCTCCTTTCCACTGACATTCCTCATCCCAATATATCAAAAGTTCCAACTTTTCTCTTTCTTAATGCGATTTCGCTTAGATTTACGGTTTTATACATTACAATTTTTATAACGAGATTATGTCTTAGGTTGAATCTTGACCCCCGCGAGTCGTTGTGGCTGTGATACGACCGAAAGATATTCAATTATGGGACTTTAATGTTTCAAATTATCCAATTTAATTTTTTTTTCTCAGTGTTTACAAACAAATTTAAGCTTGAATTGGCTGAGAGAAATTTGCATTTTTGTTTTTCTGTTTTCTTACGAAAAAAAATTTATTACCTCTTAATTCAGTTTTCCATTCCAAAAAGTCGATGACAGAAAAGTTTGTGACATTTCTTTATGTCGAGAGCAAAAAGGGCATTTGACAGCGACCAACTTTTAGTCCTCCAATGTCACATTTGACAAACCGAAACCGTATTTAGGAGCTTAAGAGGAAGAAATAATACCGCGATAAGCCATTGGGATTTATGTAGCCAATCTTCTTCTGTTAATTGTATGTTTTTGCTCATGCTTCAGGTTTATCTTAAAGATTATAAGAGATATTAAATACTAAAATTTGTTTCAAGTTTTGAACTTTATCCTGAAATAATAATTAGAAATTTTTTTTAAATTGTATAAATAGCATTAAAACTTATTTTCCATTTACCTCGCATCAATTACGCTTCCTTGCATTTCCTTTAACCTTTATATCATCTTCTTTTCCAATAAAAAAGAATCGAATCAAACAAACCAACATCTGTTCCATATTGTACAAATAAAAAAAATAATTTTTCAAAAAATTCAATTTTCCCCATTTCAATTTTACCAACTGCTGGTATATTGAGTCTAGGATTTACCTACATACACTTCCTTCATCTATGCATTATGGATTTTAATTTATTTGACAGAGCCTGGCCATCATTGTATTTCCATTCCTACCAGCATCCAATCTGTTTTTCCCCGTTGGCTTTGTGATCGCTGAACGGACTTTGTACACACCCAGTATGGGCTTCTGCATTTTAGTTGCTTACGGATGGAACATTTTATTGCAGAAAAGGTAAACACGTCAATAGAAGCCATACCCTTTAAGAAAAGATTCGATAAATTATTTTATTTTTCATTCCAACCGTATAATTACTTTTGTCTTTAACCTTTTCCTCTTTTCATTTTCTTTCAAACAAATTACCAGCTCACACAAAAAGCTCTTGTGGATTGGTCTTCTATTTTTAATGCTTATGCACGCATCCAAGACATTAACTCGCAATTTAGACTGGTGAGTGATGATATTTAATTAACTCATTTATAGCGTCACATTTAAAAATATAATTCATGTAACGATTAAAAGGTGAATTCGAGATGTTGTTTACATAATTGTTGGTACACAAACTGAAAGGAAAGAATGCTAATGAGGCTGCTTTGGGACCGTAAAGATGGACGTAAAAATAGTCGAATGAGATCTTTGTGTGATTGCATTCGTGCAGTGCTCCGAAGATAGAAAATGGCTAGTCAGTGTAAAACACACGTTGAAAGAGAAAAGAGAGTTGTGATGATGCCCTAGAGTGCATGCAGCGAGAGAAAATCTGCCTATCTCTACGTATAAGACCTTCGCCATGATGTGAAACCTGAGCAGGAATAGATGTCAGACTTCTTTACTCAAATGCTGTCGTCTGAATGTAAAGGAAAAAAAAATTTTAAATGTAAAAAACTCTTAAAGTATCATATAGACTGGAAATTGTCACGCAAGATATGCATAATACCAAATCGTTTTGTATGTATTGACCGGAGCTCGGTTTTGCGGTTGTATTTCGTGGAGAATGGAAATAAGCAGCGCAAACTAGTGACAATTTTTTTTCTCCAAAAACACTAGCCACATGCGACGTATGTCGTGTTGGTGAGATTATAGATAATTTGGCACACGCAACTCTCACATCAGAATTACATCAGATGCGGAAATATCTCAGTGTTGAATGTGAAGGGGATTTTTTTTTCTTTGCCAATTCACCCCTTCGTTGACTGTAAAGAATCTTTTCCAGCGAATAGATTCGAAGTATAAATTGTCAAATCAGTACATCATCCGACAGAGGCGTGATCACATTTTGACACACTTTGTCTTCGCCAAATGGTTCTTACAATTTTTTACTGGGTCGAAGGCAAGCCTCACTGCCCATTACAGCTGCGACGCATTAGTTTTTCGAGTCTTCAAACGGAGGATTGACGAGAGCAAAAATAAATGGATGGAAACTATCGAAGTGTCATTTATCGCGGATTCATTAATAAGAAAAAAAAAACTCAAAATCACATTTAATATGATTTATTTCTTCCTAGAAAGAAAGAAGAATAAATATTTGCTCTTATAGATTTTTCTTGTTTTTTTTAGGGAATCAGAATATTCGATTTTCATGGCAAGTCTTCGCGTGAATCAAAGAAATGCCAAATTATACAATAACGTAGGCCACACTTTAGAAAACATGGGAAACTACGAAGATGCTTTAAATTATTTTCACCATGCCAGTGTGTAAGTTTGATTACATTTATTTTATTAACCTTAATTTTGTTAATAAAAAAATTCCAAAGCGTTCAACCTGATGATGTAACATCTTATATAAACATGGGTCGACTCTACAATAACTTAAAAATGTACGAAGAAGCCGAAACGACTTTCAGCAAGGTAAAAACTTAAGATTTAAAATTTTTTTTCTTCTAACCTCTATTTTGAATTCAAATAGGCTAAAGACTTATTACCAAAGCCAAGACCGGGGGAATCTTATTACACGAAAATAGCACCTCATTACCTGACTGTTTTCACCAACCTTGCCAGTCTCATTTCCAAAAATGATTCGCGGTTGGAAGAAGCTGACGCAGTAAGAGTCTTATACCGTCATCACATTAAAATTTTAATTGTCAAAATCGCTTTTAATTACGTTCAAATATTCCCAAGTTATCAACTAATGATACAAAGTTTTGAAAATGATCCTTCTTCTCTCACATCTTAGCTATACCTACAAGTGATTAGAATGAGAGCTGATTATACACACGCCTACATAAACCGCGGCGATATTCTAATTAAAATGAATAGGTAAAAATCTCGTAGCCAATCTATCAGTATCAGTTTTCAAAGGAAGCACATTTTTAATCTGACGAATAAATTCACTTTCAGAACAAAAGAAGCGCAGGAAATTTATGAAACTGCACTCAGATATGACAGTAGAAATCCTGATATTTATTATAACGTGAGACTGAAATTTTCTATTTTCTCTTTTCTTTTCATTTCTTTAAGCTTTAATTAACTCGTCTTGATTTTTTTCTCCCGTCTATTCAAAAATAAGACCTTCTGGTTATCAGATTTCTAGAACTTAATTATACTTTTAACCCTTTTCGTTTCGGAAGTTGGGTGTGGTGTCGTGGGAGCAAGGAAGAGCTACAGAAGCATTGGCTTACCTTAATAAAGCGCTGGAATTTGACCCCGACCATAAAGTAAGTCATTGTGTTTTTGATTTATTCCATTTTCTCTTACTCAATTCCATTTGTACGTATTTAATGGGGGGATAATTAAATTAGTAAAGATATAAACACATTAGAAAGTTGAAGGTTATTTTTAAATTACGAGCGCTAATAGGATTAACGAATGGTGGGAAGAAGGATTAACTTATGCCTTATTTATCTTTTAGGAAGCGTTGATGAATTCTGCAATTCTAATTCAGGAAACTGGAAATGCCGAGATGAGAAAAACGGCCCACCAAAGGTATTATTAATTAAGTCTAATTTAGCTTCGTTATAATAGTTTCGAGCAACCTAAATTCCGCTTGTAATAAAACATTAAACGAGGTCTCGCGACTTGAATGTATTTATAACATAAATATTTAATTTACCAATTATTTGAGCTTAAAATAAATTTTGTAAAAGAAAGAAAATCTCATTAAAAAAAATTTCATTTCTTTTCCAGACTACTTCGGATGATAGAAAAAGGTCATGGAAATGAAAAAGTTTACCTGAATTTAGGCATGTTGGCCATAGACGACAACGAATTGGAAAGCGCCGAACGATGGCTTCGTAAAGCAGTACAAGTATGTATAAATAAAAATGCAAATTAAAATTTGAAAAAAAAAATAATAATTTGGAAAAATGTAATTTTGAAAATAGGCACAAGAAGATTTCCGAAGTGCCCTTTATAATTTAGCGCTTCTCCTATCTCACAAGAAGAAACCTCTCGAGGCAGCTCCCTTCCTTCATCAACTATTAAAAGTATAATCAGTAAACTGGAAAAATGATTATTTCATCTTTTAAATTTTCATCATCTAAAGAAAAAAGAATTAAAACTTGTATATTTTATGATTTTATTTTATTTATAATTTAGAACCATCCAGATCACATCAAAGGACTCATTTTATTAGGTGACATTTACGTCAACAACATTCGTGATCTCGATGCGGCGGAACAGGTCAATGATTCACATTTTATCATTATAACCAAACTAAATGCATTACTTATCATTTTTAGTGTTATCGACGAGTTCTTGCTTTCGACTCGAATCATATCCAAGGACATCATAATTTCTGCGTAATATACGTCGAGAGAGGTGACCTGGAAGCTGCGGAACAATGTTTCGTAAGGGCAGCAAGGTAAAGAAAGGTTTAAATTACAAAG
>JAQFZU010000162.1:0-42323 GCA_034696185.1 Henia vesuviana | reverse complement strand
GATGACTACTGTTCCCGGGTATAAGAGGCTGCCACTTTTGTATTTTCAGTTAACCAAGGTTATTTCATGCGATTGCATGGAAATAATTCGAGTTCAGGAGCGAAAGGGAGTTCTCTCGCTCACGCGGAGCTGTTTGACGACAAACCGGGAGTAGGTTCGATACGCCGCGTGAATCGTACGAGTGATATCTTGAGATGGGTAAAATAATGCAATCTTATTGTCTTGCATCTCGTGGATCACTCAGATGTCTAATAATCTATTCCATGACCGACCACGTGTTCTATACTGTCCCTGATGCGTGTTTGTAGTTAAGTAGTTTTAGCCATTCGGCCTTTTGTTAGGTGTTAATGTTAAAGTCGCGTACTTTAAACTCATGCTTGCTTTGTTGTTTAGTATCTTGTTGTAGTTTGGTTAGGTTAGTTTAGCTTAGTGTTGTGTTAGATTAGCAACAGGAGTTTTGCATAACTCCACACTCTATTTTAGTGATGGTGATCAGAACCTGTCTTATTGTATTAACTTGTAAATATCTAGTGTTTGTAAAGTAATTTTAGTATTAAGTTGTAACTGTATTTATTGATTGGTTATTTTGGCTGATTAATAAATTCTGTCACGTTTTGAGGAAAGATAACTACAAAATCAGATAATTTCTAGTAATTGATTTTCACCGGGTTTAACTAAAAAACGGATTTGGGAAAAAATCACCGTCACAAGTGGCGTCCGCGACAGGATTTAGAATTCTAGCTTTAGTTTTTTTTTGTTATTCAGAAACAACATGGTTATTCCGAGTTTTGGAATGATTGAATTAAACTTTATTTCGTATTTGATTTGATCACATGAGTGTGTTGAGCATCGGGTGTGCAATGCCGTGCGAATGGCGTTGCCGCGGCCAGGTTTGCGCATGTCAGCGGAACCCGGCGCACAACGAGATGTCGTAGGAACAGGACATAACAATTAAAATTTTCCACGGCACCTCGTCGATTGTGAATTGTGACTTAATAAGTAAATTAAAATTGCATTAAACCCAATCCCAAGGGCATATGCGCTATGCCTGAGTGGACCGTCAAATTGCGTAAGTGCGTACGGATGCTGCTCCGCACCCTCAAAAGAATTCCTCGGATTTTTGTTAGTTAGTTTCCCTTTAGTTTTGGGTTGGTAAAAAGTTTTTACTTTAGCCAAAAAAGTTAGTTTTAACACTTGAAAATTGTTGGAGTTGAGTGTGACACCTGTTCAAGGGTCATATTTAATCTCAGGAATTTCGGGTGACGCGTTTAGTCAGACTTAGTTCGGGAACCAGGTCAAAGTTTCCCACCTATTATTCTCTTCCCTAGGAGGTCCTGACCCACTTTAAAGTCTAACTTCAGTGTAGAAAGACGACCATCCAGCCGTTTCCTTGAACGATTGTCCGACTTCCAAACTAATCTTTTGCGTTTGTATTTTTGATTACCACTGTAATAATTCAGGCTTTGTGTTATTAATTGTGCTTTAATTTTGCTTTCTCTACGTGTTGAATCTCCCTTCGATTTAATACCCTCTTGTAAGGTGAAAAAAGAAAACTCTCTGTTTTGCACGTGTTTCAACGCTGATTTGCAATCGCAACTGTAGTGTTGATATACATCAATAAAATAAAGTTTCCTTTAGATCTGGTTTAGAGAATTACGATCGTTAGTCGTGATATTTATTTTGATTAAAAATGTAGTTTGGTTTTTTCTTTATTAAAAATGAATAACGATCTCGATGCTGTTCAACCAGTGAACGAAGGAGAAGGCGAAAGAGAGATTGTGACTACTCCGCGACGGGTAGACAACCTGTTCCGTGGCCGAGGCCGAAGTGGTTCGCTGCGTCCTGCACACTTCGAGCGGAATTGCAGAGATCCGAGCTGATGCTACGGATTGATGATCACAATCCCATCAATGTAAGATTCGATAACAGAAGGGATCGAGACCATCGTACTCCGAATGAAGGACAACCTCAATTTGACTTCTACATTCATCGGAATCGGGGTAATTTTTGACAGTATCACTGGTTGAGCCCCAATAGGTTATTTCCAAATAACTCAGTTCCAAATGTTTCGACATCATCTTCAACGGTACCTCTGAGTTCTCACGGTCCGTCGGAAACAGCACCAAATCCAAATCTAAATCCAAGCGGATCCGTGGATTTTGCGAATGTCGATTCTAGAATTGAATCCAATTCAAACCCCCAAGTACCTGTTACCAAACAGACGTCTACTCCTTTTCAAGCGGACAGGACAACGTCTACTCATATGGTTACGAATCTAGATGGATCAGTAATGCATTTTGATTTGTTCCAGGAACAGGTACAATATTCCCTAATCATGCAGAAAAACCAGAATTTGAACCCGAATGGTAGCCAAGTCAATTCCAATCGGAATAATGACGTACCTAGTCATATCATGTATAAGACTGGTGAGGTACCGATGTTCAAAGGACGGGGAGATCAGGAAGAATGTGAAGAATTTCTAAAGGCTCTGAAAACAGCAGCTGAAGTACGAGGAGACTCGTATAACAATCTGTTGAGAACATCCGTGCCCGCATTCCTGTTGGGGCACACAGAGAGGTGGTATAAGAGTTTGCGTTCGCAAATAAAGACGTGGGATGAGTTCGAGCATGCGTTTCGTACCCGATTCCATCGTAGCGCTGTTGCGAGTCAGGTAGCATTTAACCACCTAAAACAGAAAGAAAACGAGACGTTCTTCGAGTACGTGGAGCATGCGTACGATCTATGGTGCAAGACCAGAAGTGAAGATACCGCTCGTGCTACTCTAACCTTAAGGGGAGGAGCTTCAGCCACTTCCTTGCATCACATGCTGGCAGGGAAACTGCAACAGAAGTCGATAGACAAACTCTACGACGCAGTAATGCGTCAGCGGGACATATATGACGTCAAAGAGACTACTACCGCTACTCCGACGACTTCTAAACGCGAGCCTGACGTCCAACTTTGCACCCAAGGCACAAATACGCCAAAATTTGCACCCCGAGATGCCAGTCAACAGAACAACCAACCTGATAAGGCTACCGGAAAAAGGTTCCGCGACTCAAAAGAGAAACAAGTTTTCAGGAGACAACGGCACCAAATAAAGAATTTAAATAATAATAATTCAGATGATAATATTTCAGAAAATTCGGATTCCAACGTAGCATCTAAATCTGGCAGTGATAACGAGCAAATTTACTACGCTAGCGGTAAAGACAAAGATAATAATTGTTTTCTTTGCCACAAACCTGGACACTACGCTCATGTGTATCCAGCGCAGATCGAGGTTTTCAAGCTGGAATAGCTGATTTACGAGAAGGCCCGTTCGTAATAATTAAATGCTACGGAGAGAATGCGTATGAACTTTGCAAACTCTCAGATAACGTAATACACAAAGCTGCGCCAGCGTCGCAACTCCTACCCTATATTCCCGAATTTTCTCTGGAAATCTGGGCGGAAAATTAGACTGAATCTGATTCTACAAATCCGTCACAAAATACTCTTTTCCACCCCGAGGAGGTTGGAAAGAAAGGGGGGGAGGCGGGAGTAACCGCAACTCCCGAAAGTAACCCAACAGAGGCGAGAATAATCGCAAACCCCGAAATAAACACAATAAATAACGAAACAAAGATTTCAGAACCTACAAAAATTTTTTTAAATAATGCAGACATCGATAAAAACTCACGTGAGATTGACAGCTCTGATGAAATCGATTGCGATGAAAACATCATTAAAGAACTGAGAAACCCTCGTAGACAAATACCTACCATAGTCACGGGACAAAATCTGCGTCTTCGACGAAATAATCCATTTATTAAAGATGGCAAAATCGTCGGGAGAAAGTAAAACCTAACACGTAGAAATGACAAGCGATGAAAATTTTGCTTGTCATGGCTGAAAAAACTGACACCTCGTGTCAAAATTTAAGAGCGAAACAATTTCGCACTTAAATTCGAATTTTAACATTACCTGTTGAAGGCGGGACTAACGCGACTGACGTCACGAGTCTTCAACAGAGACTAGACTCCAAGTAGCGAAGATGACGTCATCGCTACAGGGTCAACAACCGCTATGCCAAAACAGAAACATGTGAAATCATAAAAGTTTCAACTGGCAAACCAAGCGCACGTCCCCATGGCGGACCAAAATTTACAAAATACAAAAACAGTCGTCGATGAAGACAAGGACTCGACTGGAGATATCGAGGCGGGCCTTGACCAACTAGTGGTCGACACTAGTAATGCCGAGTGGGAAACCCTCGACGAAATCGAGAGTGTAGCAGGCGATTCTCCGACAGCAGAAACCGCAACTGTGAGTAAAAAGTTTTATTGCAAATAAAATTTGATGATATAACTATCAAATTTTATCGCACTGGCGAAGTAATCGCCAGTACAGAAATCTTATTCGAAACTAAAATTAGTTTAACGACAACTTTAATTGATCATTCGAATTCGATCGTTCAAATGTCAAGCAGACGCCATGTTGTTACTTTCGATTAAAGTCTAAAACAACAACCAGGACGCCATCTTGAATTTTAGACCCTTTGGGGAAAATTTTCGCCGAAACAGAATTTTTTTTACGACAGTCTTGCTGCTTGGAATAAAGACAACCATCAAAATTTATTTTTGGTTGCATTTTTTTTTGGTTTTCATAAAAAATTAATTTTTTTTAATAATTATGATCAGCGAAATAAATCACTGATCTCGTCTGTAATTTTGTTTACTAATGGAATTTATTTTAATTTCAATGTACATCCAGACACAATAGGCGATGCACGTATATCGCCTATCCTTCCCCCTGATAGGGAAACTTCATCGACCACCGAAGAGAAACCAATGGTCGTCGAAGAGACGGCATCACACATCGATGTAGCTCAAGCGGCAAGTCCCGCTCGAGCGCAGACTCCCATTAAATCATAAGAAGAAAAGGAGGGCGAATCACTTCGCCTTCTCTTTCGCCGATGGAATATCGAGATCCCGCAGTCCATTCGCACTGCCCTGCGCCACGTTAACGAAGAGCGGCTTGAACACGCTTTTCAGCGTGCAGTAAATTGCCGATGGGGATTGACCCGTACTCTAATTTCGTGTTTCCAATCTGAGTACCACACACTGCTCCAAAACCATGTCTCAGAGCATGTAGATCCCCCAGCTCCATTCTACAGTCCCCTTCTAGCCCAAAGGTATGCTGACAATACTGCAAATCGTCGTCGGTACGAGGCCTGGCGGGACAACCCGGGCCTTAGACAAAAACTACACGAAGAAGAGATTAAGAGGTTCCATGATGAAGCACCGCAACTGATGAGACAACTTCTCCGATGTGTTTCAGTTTAACTCGACGCAAGCTTCCATGATTTGCACCTCTACGATTTGAACACCAATCCCGTTTCAACTACTCGGAGACCTGGATCACCAGAGGCACATCCAAACTTAAGCGGCGTATAAAGTAATCCCAATTAATCGCCGTAGCACGGGCAGACCCGATTCAGAACCCAGCCCAGGGTGGATAACCCCGACAGTTCGCGGCTCCATGCCGCGAACTGCAACACCCAGCTCCTTGGCGTTGACCAGCCGCCAAGCACCCAGGCAAAGCCGAGAATTCAAGAGGCAACAATATAAAAAAAGGACTGCATCTTGCCACAGAAAGCAATCGCAAGCTGCTCCAAGGCGTGAGAGAACACGTTCGCCATGCCGGTATGGTCATTGACCCGGCCCCACGAACGAAGGAACCTAACCCAAGCGGTGCGATTTAAAACCATCCATACCCAAATCGCCCAGACTGAACTACCATACGGCATGACTTATATTCAGCCACTCCTGTCGCCACCCTCCTCCGTGGAGACTGAGCCTCTCCGGCATTGACCTCGAGTTTCGACGTTAGCGTAGTCCTCGGAAGGCAAACCTACGTCCGTTCCAGCAAGAGTTACGGAGCAGCAGCTTAAAGTGGCGTTAGCTGAAGCCACCATTCAGGCCCAGCAAGAACGCGGCAGAGGTCGCCCTCGTTTGACACTCCCGGAATTAGACACATTTCGACCTCCCGAAGCCCCGCAGCGACCATTAGTTCCCGAACCAATTATGCCCGTCGACTGTGCTGGCGACTATCGTCGCCGGGCACTCAAAAACACAAGATTGGTGTTTTTCGCGAAGGCAATCGTTGCTGGGGCCAATAATTACCAACGGCATCAAATTGATTGTGCGACCGCCAGAGTGCGCACCATCTGCCAGCAATTTAGAGACGACCCCGGTCGTGCGAACAAACAAGCCTTGCGGCTACGCGTGCATGGCTTGCAGGAAGCATTCGAGTGGGTTCTCAACCCGACAAAGTTTATGGATTGCGAACAATCATTCGCAGCCGCTACGATTGTCATCCACGAGGGCGATGCGACAAACCCCGCAACTGCTGTCGCCTGGCAGAGAATATTGCCAGACATCGATCAGCTGCGAGACCGGCTGTGGAAGTATGAGTGGACAGTCGGCAACCCAGTCGTCAAGGGGAACCAGCTAAGAACCGCCATGGAGAACAAGAAGGCCGCCCCACTTTCTAAACCGCGACTACCTGTCACACCTGTCACACCTGCGGCACCTGTCACACCTCCTGCAAAAGAGAGGCGAAGCCACACGGTTACGGCGGATTCCCTCCTCGCTGCTAGTTGACCTACGCCGGCACGGACTTCTGGACTAGACCCAGCTCAAATTGAACTGATCACTCAAACCGTCCTGGCAGTCCAGCGAACCACTACCAAGATATAGGACGAGGCTGCGCGGAATAAACTCCCGGCTCCTCGAGGCATTGACCCCGTCATCGAGAGGGATTTCCCGTTGATCCGGTTTACCACGCAGGCGTATAACGCCTTATCAGAAGCCAGCGACTATGGCCACAGCGTCTACACCTGGATGAGGAATGTCGTGCGTAACCCCACCAACACGAGACTCTGGTTGCGATTGCTTTTCGCACACCGTCCGGCCAAAAACGATAAAGAGCGCCAAGAGCTCCGCTTTGACAAGATTATGGCACAAGAGGATTGCACATATAGACATTAATAAATTAAGATATGCCGTTAAGCATAAATTGGTGAAACCGATAAAAAGTAAAATTCCGAAAATGGATCAACGATGTGATGTTTGAGATTATGTACGCTTATGGATTTTGCTGAGGGACCTTAAAGAATAAAGGCGTGTGATTGTATCGTGTTGGTCTCTGCTCTTAGACATGCGGGCGTGCGGAACACGCGTTGTAACAGGGTTATGGGCCCAGATGCGAGCATAGAACGATGGTAGGACCATTTAAATGTTCTTATTGGTCACAAGAACGATTTCTAAACCCCCAGGACAGAATTCGACAGTAAACGGGGTTCGAAACTACTTATTGATTTCAATCATAGACTTTGTGGATTGAATTGGAGGTCGAGACTGACAGTATTAGCCCAAGGAATAATACTAAAACTATCGAGTTCAACGATTCGAAGTTGATAAGACGTTTTCTGAGAGATTTCGATTACGCGGCGACCGTGTTTTGACTAATTTGCCTATTGCATCGAGAGAATCGACTTAACGACGTAAAAAACGAGAATAAACAGCGGAATATTGTATAATTAACTCAAGAATTTACGAATGATATGATGGAAACAAAACGCGATGGAATTCAAACATTGGAAACGCCGCAACGCAAGGACACATTGCGTCGAAGCAACGCAAGTTATGTGATGCAGTAGTTGCAACGCATGAGCCAGAACATTAATCCTTCAATTCTTTGTTACTTCTATTTCTTATTTTCTTTATTCTATGCTTTATTACCTAGCTTAGTTTTGTGTTAGGCAAATATTGATTTTTTTAATTTTAATTCATTTCAACTCCCCGAATGCGTATTTGTGAGGAGTATTATGTTCAAAAGTGTGCACAGCGGGACTCCGCACTAGTATTTAATAATTTTTGGGGGAGTGCAAAGCAATATTACATTTGCACTTAGATAGGTCGTGCACTGACCGAGGACTTCCGAGTACGAGTTGTCCACGGCAGATAATTTTCACGACATTGGGATTTAGAATAGGAGTGTTTGATTATTAATAAGACAACCAAAACCACGAAATAGTGAATACATAGTGAATACGTTGGTGTTGTGCTCTGATAATTATTACGAATTCTAACAAGATCCTAACAATAATGATGGCAGAAGAGAATAGAAACGTACTCCGATTTCCCAAATTAAATGGTCCTGAAAATTTTAATGACTGGGAACTGAACATGGTTATGTTATTAAGGGAAAAGGACTTTATACATTAGTAAATGGTAAAGAACCTCCACCATCTGAATCCACAGCCCAAGAAATTAAAAACGCTTATAACTTAAGATGTGATAAGGCGTTATCAGCAATCTATTTAAGCGTGGAAGCAGGCGTTAAACCGATTCTCTAGAGTTTTGAAGACCCCATGGAAGCATGGAGAACACTAAGGTCGACGTTCCAACCCACATCTAAAGCCCTAATAGCTCGATTGGCTACTAGTTTCTTTAATGACAGATTACAACCTCCAGAATCGATGGCTATTTATCTTGCTAGATTGGACGATACGGTTACAAGACTTGCAGCAGCAGGGTGCGAGATAGCCAAGATACAAGTAGCTTACAAGATGATATCTAGTATCCCGGAATCATTTAATAATTTAGTACAAAATTTGTATCAACTATCCCATGCAGATTTTACACCTGAAAAGTAAAACAAGCTTTGATGTCGGAGGACGCAAGGCAAAGAGAATCAGGATTTGGACAAAGCTCGAGGAATTCCGATAGTGTAACAAATTTAATGACACAGAAAACGTCACAACGAGAGGCGAATTATGAACGACGTCAGCAACATTATAATAGACCCACACAGCAACCGATGAAACAATTCACTAATGACAGGAGAGACGTCATTTGTTATAACTGTGGGGAAAGAGGACATTTTGCTAAAGATTGCCCAAGAAAATCCAGAAATACACAGTCGACTGAATCACACAAAAGAGGATCAAATCAGAGCAAATGGCGAGGGAATCGTCAGCAACGAGGAACTAGAAGGCCACAAAACTATGCAGGACGAGCTTCACCTGAATATCCAGAACCACGCGAAGGATGGTATAGTGATATTATTATAAAAGAAGCACAAATGTTACAAACCAGAAAGGAATTGATATTTTTACTAGACACTGGTACAACGCATCATTTTGTTTATGACAGTAGATTATTTGTGTCATTATCTCCAATAACCGAAACAATAAAATTAGGGAAAGGAGAAACAACGGCCACAGGAGTTGGACTAGTCATTTTATCGTTGATAAGTGATCAAGGACAGACCCATCGTTTGGAACTCGAGAATACGTATTTAGTTCCTACAATGACACAAAATCTAATAAGTTTAGGAAGTTTAACGGATTCTGGTTATAAATTTATTGGTGAACAGGGTGGTTTATCATTGTGGTCGCCTCGAGATGATCAAATAAAGGTGCCTAAACGAGACAGATTATATACATTAATGGCTACAAAGCTCCAGATACAATAAATTTTAAAACATCGAAGAAGTGCAATTTACAAATACAGAAAGTGGACATGACAAGATTATGGCACAAGAGGATTGCACATATAGACATTAATAAATTAAGATATGCCGTTAAGCATAAATTGGTGAAACCGATAAAAAGTAAAATTCCGAAAATGGATCAACGATGTGATGTTTGAGATTATGTATGCTCATGGATTTTGCTGAGGGACCTTAAAGAATAAAGGCGTGTGATCGTATCGTGTTGGTCTCTGCTCTTGGACATGCGGGCGTGCGGAACACGCGTTGTAACACGCTTCAAGGACGCCGCAGCACGAGGAGTTATCAGCCAAGTCTGGCTGCACGCCAGAGATAAAGACCACACTCATTTCGCAAGATTCTACATCAACGAGAGCGAGGACCCGTGCGATGACAGCACCCAACTCCCTCCGGACACCTCAACCCCGAAAAGCAGAGGTCCCCAAACTCCACCTCCACCTCCTCCTCCGTATGTCTAAAACCCACATACGAGACCGTCCTCAAGTTCTATCGCGAGTAACCTCGCTAGGAAGGGAACGTGTCGTGATCCCAAAAGGGTAGGTGAAATTATTCGCCTACCACCTTTATCACTAAAAAAAGCAGAAAAATAAAATGCATATTTTATTTACCCTTGCGATCGAGAACATTCTCGAGGCACCTTTTCCCCCCTAAGGATTAAAATTCCTACCCAAGGTCAGTTAACCCCAAAAGGGTCATGACCCAAAAACCATGACCTTTCCGCCCCAGCAAATGAGAGAACTCGGTTGAGCGGATTACTCCGCTCACACCACCAGGGACTAAAGTCTATTTAAGTCCCTGAGACAGGAAGTTCGAGACTACTACATACTACTATTCTCAACCTCAAACAACCTGCTACCCGCACGTCAAGACCTCATTTGTCAAGCCAACAGGAGCGCACAGGGCCCATTGGAGTGATAGAGGACCGACGTTACCGCAAGCAGATTACCAGGACCGAATAAGAGTATGAATCAACCCCTAGAAGACAGCCTAAAACGTCCGATAGGACTGAAGACCAGCACGGACGCGTGCCCACCTTTCGAACCTGTGGTTCCCACCACCTCATTGCATAATTATACTACATTTTGTAAGGCCCTCTGCCGGCCACATTGTATAAAGTGTATATTTTCGGATATTTCTTCAGTACGAATAAAATTCAGAGTTGTTTTTGTTTGCCAATTGAATAGTCTTTATTTCGCTGTTAAAACCCTTATAAATAATTTGATTATTTTGAGATCATTCTCAGATCATCTGCAGATCACTTGATCATTTTCAAGTCATTGGGAGATCATTTTGATCAGTGAAGTGATTAAAAATATCTTTGATCATAATTTTGATCAGAAAAGTCCATAATGTGATCAAAAAATGATGAAATGACCAAAAATGATTAAAATCTGACCAAATTTATTAAATAAATGATTAGAAAATGATCACTAAATGATGAAATTTTTTTTATAAGGGAACGAATATTTCAGTAACCCCGGAGGCACTACAATGTTATTTTACGCAACTTTAATTTGATTAGGGAACCAAGCGTTACTGCTAGTGGGAACCTACATTAAGAAAAGCTGCTTTTCCAGTTTTTCTAATATTGAAACTACTAATCGAAATATAATTATAAAAACAATAATAAATGATGCATGTGTCGCACTAAAATTGGGTAGAAATGTTTGGCGCCGACCTGCGGTAGAAATTAAAATTAATTTGCCATTTTGTATTGGAGGATAACGCTTATAACTTGCTTGGATGTGGTCTTGGATGTGGTCTTGGACTGTATTGAAGTTTATCAGGGAATTGGAAATCTTCTAGTATTATTTCGGTGCTCACAGGTGTAGCATGTTGGAATTTCAAAGAAAGCCGTACATTTTGTGATTTCAAATAATTAATTCTTTACACGCAAATTATATTTCGAACTATTTTGGCAAATATAATTTTTCAATTCGATGGTTATTTTTATGTTTCCATATTTTTTGACATGTGATTGCACAGAATGTAAGCAGCCTCTGTAATAGATGCGATTTATTTATCATCCGAAATGACACAAAGTCAGTCATCGTTTGTTTTGAGGCCACAAGTTCGATTAGATTCGAAATGGATTGATACTGATCTTCATTTAGTATTTGAACGTGAAGGACTTGTAACGTTATGGAATGATTTAGTTAATAATGGAGAGCTGTCAACTAGACTTTCTCATGCTGTTATTAATTCTAATGGAGTTCTAGCTAAAAAAGGTAACTTATTTCATTTTTCATAATTTAATTTTTCACAAAATTTTTAAGATTGTATAGAGATATCCAATCCATACAAAATATAGAGATTGTAAAATATTACATATTTCGGAAAATATTGCATATTTTTATAAATAAATCTATTGCATAATTTAATAACATATTCATTAACACTTACATTAGTATTTGAAAGTTTAAAAAACTAATGCTTTATCAAATCCATGTTATTTTTTGCAATTTAATAGTTAAGGCATCCTTATGGGCTGATTTAACCAATCATTTATTTTTAATTGCTATTTGACTGATAAAGTAATCTTAGGTTAGGTTAATGATGTTGCACAAATGAGATTTGTACTTTAATAAAAGTTAAAATTTAAGTGCCAATTTTTGGCCAGTTTAATCTTTAACTAGAATATATATAAATAAAATGGCTTTGGTGAAGTCGATTTTTGATAATCGACTTCACCAACAGGGTTTTGTAAACAAACCTTTTAAATAACTTGAGATTAATTTGAGCAAAAAATTTCATCTTTAACTTTAAAGAAAAGTTAAAAATTGCCACGTTGTTATTAAAACGAAATTGTTATATCAAAATTCATTATGCAAAATTTTTAGTATGGAATGAATAGGGCATACAATCAAGCAGAAATTTTAGTTTTCTGTTTTGAGGAATTTGTTATATTGCGGTTTTTTATAGGTATGTTTGACCAGCACAATTTATGCTTTAAGCTGTATTATACTTTGTCTATACCCTGATTTTCAGCTCTCGCTGAAAAGTGCTGATTTTTGCCTTTGATTAAAAGCAGTAAAAATATATTGCTTCCTAGGTGAAACAGGAAAATATTATTGTGGAAGACACATTTTGTCCTGCGCATGTTGTGATGGTTACTGTGGACCAGACAAAGGTTGTAATTGTTTATCGTGCCAGAAATCAGACAAAGAAGAAAAGGACAAATTAGCTGAAGAAGTCAAATTCCTTCAATTATCAAAAGTGCAAATTGAAGGATGGACATGGGGCCAAAAACCAAGTACAAAATTTTATCTATTAAAAATATACTTTTTGTTAAAAATATGATTAAAATTTACTTTTTGTTAAAAGTATGATTAAAATTTACTTTTTGTTAAAAGTATGATTAAAATTTTTCTTGTAGCTGAGGAACAATTGAAAACTTGCATAAGGTCTATTGTTTATGAACAAAAACAACTATGCATTGAAGCAAATAGTACAACTCTATCATCTATGCGTTTACTTCAACGTCTTATAATCGGACAAAGACATTTTATTGCACTTTCACGTACAAAGTTTATCAAAAGCAAAACTGCTGATGAAAACATTGTGGTGGAATCTATTGGTGCAAATGAAAATAGAAAGTAGGAAAATAATTTTTTTATTTCAAGTTTCAAGAAAGAATTGACTTTTTTTTTATACTTTTAGCCTAAGAAATGCAGAAAAGACAACATCTAGTCTGGCTCGAGTTGGATCTCATACAGCATTAAGTTTTGCCTTTGCATTTTTAAAACGAGCATGGCGATCAGGTGAGGATGCAGATTTGTGCCAGGAATTGCTCCAGGAATCCTTAGATGCACTTCGCACTCTACCTGAAGGATTGCTTTTTGATCAATCAGCTGTTTCTGATATTTGGCTTGAAGTAGTTGAAAGATCATCCAAGTTTTTACGATCTGTTGTTCTTGGGTAAACGTCTTTATGTTAAATTTTTGGTTTAATATAAATAAGAATTAATATAATCAATATAAATAAGAAAAAGCATTAAGCACTGCAAAAAATGTTAGCTATGCAAATATGAAAGTTAATGAAAAAACCAGATATCATTTTCAAATTTGTAAAAAGTAAACTTGATTAGGATTCACATCATGTAAAGATAGCGTTTACAAAATCTAATATATTTGTGTTATAACAGATTCATAATATTGATAAAACTTTCATTTTATAAAAAGTGAGTTTTATAATTTAAAAAATTAGATAATCTTTGCCATTATTGCTATGCCTCCACTGGCTGAATATTTCTAGAAGATTTCTTGACCAACAAAAATTCCAGTAAAGTAATTTTTCAGGAACATTTTCTTGAAAATGCCAGTGACTTTACTGTTGACTAATTTTTACAGGAAATCTAACAAACTACTTTGTTTTTTTACCTTTGAGTCTACTTACGTTGTTACTGGCCCATTGTTGATGTAAATAATGCGTTTTCGTTATACTCCAGCGACTATACTTAGTGATTTTATCACACTTTTTAACGCCCGCTTCAATTGTTGGGGAGGCCATCTTGAATTCTATTAAAATTTCCCTCTTTACGAGTCAATGACCAAAAGTTTTAGGACTTTAACCTAACAATTAATCTTTTAGAAGATTTGAGGAAACTTTCAATCTTCTAGAAGATTTTGGTAATGGAGTCAGATTTTTTCTTGAATTTTATTTTCTGGAATTTTACTTTTCAGAACTTTTCAGCCAGTGGAGGCATAGTATGTGAAATTATAAATTTAAAATTACGTTCCACTTTGCCTTTTTTTGAAAAACTGCAATTTTACATTGGAAATAATTCTGATTCAAATTACAACTCCAATCATCATTGCATTCTTTATGATGTACAGAAGTGACTAGACTGTGACATCAGCTTAATCACAAAAACTTGAAAAAGGTTTATTTTCAATATTATTAAAGCAATACAAAATGTATAAACTAAGAACAAATTTTGAAGCCTTTCCTGCTGACATTGTTTTTGATTTGCGATATGTAAAGTTGTGTATGGAAATCAATTATTTTCAAGTTTTTGTGATTAGGCTAATGATGTCACAACCGAGTCATGGCTTGATTTCACCTTCGCATATCATAAACAGGGCAATCTTCGTCTTGAGCTTGAAATAATGAAAAATGAAATGGCAACTCTACGTCTTAAAAATGCATCACTTCTAATGAAATAAGTGATTCAGTAACAAATACTTGGTAGTTATTTTTGAATTTTAAAAATGCAATGTGGTCCTAATTCAATAAGTTGAATTTTTGTCTTTAGCTAATCTAAAAATTATAATTTGAAATTATAAAAACAATATAATCACAAATATAATCACAAACATTATTTATCTGGTAAAAAAAGCTCAAACTTTAGTTTAAAATTATTGTTTTCCAAATAAAAAATCATATATTGCTGTTAATTAAGTTAAAATATTTATTAAACAAAGTTATTGAATACAAACTCAAATAAACTTCAGAATTGTATTTAAAAAATGTTTTGCGTGAAATAAATACTATTGCAAATTTTACTTTAAAAGTGGAGTTAAAAAATTTATTTAAACTGATATATTAAATTCATAAATCATAGATAACATGTAATTTTTCTAAAACATATAAAAACATGTAATGACAAACTTAACACAATTTTAACTACTAAAATAATCATAGAGAATTCAAGCATTTTGGCATGAGAAAATTTTGGGTCTTGATTGGGTGTTGGCTTGATTTTTGATGTTATGCTACCAAACATTGTTATTGATCATGAAATT
The DNA here is from genome assembly GCA_034696185.1 of Henia vesuviana. Classification (NCBI taxonomy): domain Eukaryota; kingdom Metazoa; phylum Arthropoda; class Chilopoda; order Geophilomorpha; family Dignathodontidae; genus Henia; species Henia vesuviana. The sequence goes on along the minus strand of JAQFZU010000162.1, from coordinate 27,018 downwards.
ATAGATAATCTTAAATGATTATGCAAAAGATTTTTACTTGTACTATGAGGAGAAAAATTTAAAACCTGCAATTAATAAACTATATGAATCAATATTTTGTAAGATAATTTTATAATAATGTGATATAATAAGTAAAATTATTCCCATTGCCACATTTCAAACTTTGAAAATATTTTTTGAAAAAAAAAATTTATAATAGGTTGGTATTCTTTATTTTTAGTGATATAACACTTGAAGGGAATTTTACCAGATCTGCTTGTCAAATACCAATTGCAGACAAGCACATTGCATTATCATTATTAATGGAATTAGCAATTCAACGTGGATCTCTAAGCCATATTCTAAGTGCTGTATTGTTGTTATTGCAATTATGGAACGTTGGAAAATATGAAATGGACAATAGGTTTGTTTATGTTTCATGTGGTTTTTTTGTGAATTTTCTTATTTGAAATTATGATAATTTCAGAAGAATTCTTCAAGGTACTAGAGCACCATTAGTTCCACTTTTGAAACGCTTTCAATACATTTCAAGTATAAATAGCGAACACTATGAATCAGATTATTATAAGAATGTAAGATATTTTGTAAAATATGTCTCTGATAGCATAAATTCTAATAATATTTATTATTCAGACAACCTGTTCTATATTTAGCCCCACCAAATGTTTTTTAAATTTCTTAATTTTACCTGAAAGTGATGATGTATCAATAGATCTACGTCAAACTGCAACAGTAATCATATGTCATTTGGATCGATTGGCATCACCTTATTTTGTTCCTTATCAAAACTTAAAAGTAAGAATAGAATAAAAATTTAAATTTTTTTTTAAAATTTATATTTTTAGTCACAGCTTTTTTGCTGTGGTTGGCTCAGTTGGATGGGGACTAATACATATAACGGACCACATCTGTGTAAACAACTAAATGAATTACGAGTTAAAAAGATTTGTTGTGCTGAAAGAAATATGCTTTTATTAACTCAGTGGGGAGAAGTTTATATCATTCATTACAATTTGGAGACTCAGGTAATTTTATAGGCTTTGAAATTGAAAAAATAAATTATTGAAGAGGTAAATTGATATGTGGTATAAGGTTAAAAATACGTTATGATATGATTGGCTACTGGAAGGCATTATTATTGCTGTATGCTGCTAGTAATAATAATTTCAAGTTAGAATTTTTAATGTTACAAATTTATTTTAAGTTTTAGTAGCCTTTATTAGTACAGCTACCAAACCATCTCTCCGAAACATTTTGAAATTCGGAAATTTTTGGATTTTAGAATGATAGTAAAACAGATTACAATTCTGTTTCTGAGTGATGAGCCGGGTTCACATGCATTATTGCGCACATGTAGCCCGTGTACACGATTGCAACTCTATCTTGCATTAAAACGCATTAGTGCATGAAAAAAGCAATATACATGTGAGGCAATGAAGAATGCATCAACTTGGCCAATATGTCTGCCTCCATGAGTACCTCCACCATGACCACCATTTGCAAAACAGATGTTTCATGCGTTAAAGTTGAAAATAGCAGAACTATTTTTTTGTGAGCTAAAATGCACTGCTAAATTGCAATGTGCATATGGTTACGTGCGTTTGCATCGCTGTGCTGTTCACATGTGACGCATGCCGGAAGCACATGATTAATACGATAGCACATGACTTTTCATGCACTATTGTGCATGTGAACTCGGCTTTATGAAGGGGTAATCTATATATCTTTTTAACATTTTCAGTCCTAGTAGTGATAAATCACAAAACACAAAAAAATTGAAGGCAAATAGCATCTTTACATAAACTAATCAAGTAAACACACAATTTAGCTTTTCAATTAAGTTTTTTCTTACTCGAAAAAGTCTGTTATGTCAGGAATAGAAAGATCAAAGTCTGAAGATTATCAAAAACAAAAATAATATGCTGCCTATTTGAAAACTAATTAGATAAATTATTAGTGGTCTTGAGTTTCATCATGTTGGTGTTAATATTCATCAAGATAATGCATGGATTTATTGTTCTAAATCAATAAACGCATTGCTTGAGTTCCATAAGCTTTGGAGGAAAACTCCCAAGGTTAAGCTTTCATGTGGTCCTTCTGTTAGTTCACTATTAAGAGGCTTTTTGATGGTGGAACCAAAAGGGCCTACTTGTACTTTTTTCTTTTTTTTCTAATTCTGTTTTCCCTTTTTCTTGCTAATGATGGGTTCTGGGGTTCAAGTTGTTTTCTTTCATTTAGGGTTTGGGAAATAATAGGGGTGGGGTTATTGTATTAGTGTGCAGACATGTGTGCTCACAAAGGGTGAGCGAGATGGTGAAAGTATCAGGTTGATAGTTTATGAGGTGGCTCCTAGCCCATGAAGTCAGCTTTCATTACTTTTCCTCTCTTGGGAAAGTGGTAGGATTGTCCTGCAGACACAAAGCTGAGGTCTAATATTGCATTATGCTTTTCATCTAGCAATGGTATGATCTCTCTTTGTTTTGTTTGGTTAAAGGGCTGAATATGCTAAACGGTGATTAATTGATGCACCAAGATGGAGGGACTTATGCTTGTGAAAGACTAAGCAATTAGTCCTTAGAGGCGCCAGTATCCTGGTTATGCGACTTGGGCCTAAGTGCAGTGCCCAAATATGTCAACTCTATTCTCTGGTGTTCAATGCTGACCCAAGGCCTAAAATAGGCCTATTGGCAGACATCAGACAGAGCACTATGTGGGAGCCTCAAGGTTTTTTTAACTAGTTTTAAATCGCGGAAATCGCGATTTGTGGCATTCAACTAGAAATGAATAGTGTAAAATTAATTTCGATTTTTGACATTGCCAAATTCGAACACTTTGAAGGACAAGTAGGGTTCGAATTGGGATTGGAAAAATAAAGGAGACTCCTACCAGTGCCAGCAATCACCAGAAATATGACGAATGTGTGTTTTAAATGGTTGGGTTTAAAACACTAAGGTGATTGTTTTTGAGTTTTATTAAAAACAAGGATGTGGTCCATGAATTTGGTCGCCTACAATTACGCTGAAGCTTGCCAATGGTCCAGATTGCAGGAACCACACCAAGGGAGCATCAAGAAGCTTGCCACATCAGTGTTAGGTGAACTGTGAGTTCGAATCTCGTTTATAAGTGTAAAGTTCCGCTAGTTTCGATTTACGCATCGACAAGGTTTCGATTTAGCATTTTTGATTGATTTAATAAGTTTAACAAGTTGTTCAGTTGCCAAGTTGCTAAGTTCTATCAGCTCTATAAGTTTTGTGTTGATTTTGTGTTGATGTCCAGTGCAGGGATGGACAATTTTGGTGACAAATAAATAAATAAAATAAATAAAATAAGTGAAGATAAGTAAAGTGAAAAGTGATTAATACAAGATTTGGTACAAGATCAAAATGAGATGTTCAAAATCAGGGGATGTTTGAAAAGTAACTTTAAACACAAGTGATGTTCCACAGCTGATGTTCCACAACTGACAACTGATTGAATGGGACTTCCCAAGTTTCCCAAGGATTTCCCAAGTCCGACTACCTAGTTACAAGGTAAGGTTGCGTATCGATAATTCGAATTCTGTACATAAACAAAATATAAATCTCGTTTTTGCCATTATGTCCGACGACGGTCGGAATGTTTTGCGGTTTGAAAAAATCAAGGGACCGGAAAATTACTCCGAATGGAGTTTGAATTTAAATATGCTCTTGAGAGAAAAGGGTCTCTATACGATAGTGAGTCAAGAAGAGCTGCCACCTGACGAAAGTGCGTCGAGGGACATTAAAAACGCGTTTAATTTGAGACGCGATAAGGCCCTGTCGACCATTTATCTCAGTGTTGAGACAGGGGTTAAGCCTCTTTTGAGCTCATGCGTGGAGCCAGTCTCTGCATGGGAGACTTTGAAGAAGAGTTTCCAATCAAAGTCCAAAGCTTTAGTTGGACGCTTGGCAACAATTCTTCAATTACCGTCTTAAGTCATCAGAATCAATGGCGATCTACCTTGCGCGCCTCGAAGAAACTGTTGCAAGATTGGGCGCAGCGGGCTGCGAAATTCCACAAGTGCTAATCGCTTATAAAATGATTGCAAGCATCCCAGATAATTTTGGAAACCTGGTCTAAAATTTATACCAACTTCCAGACACTGAATTTACTCCCGAGAGAGTAAAGTTGTTCCTCATGGCGGAGGATACGCGCCAAAGGGAGACGATAGGATTCAACAATCAAGACAACACAGTCACGAATTTGACCAGCCAGATGGACGCTACACAGGCCTCATCGAGTGGTCAGCAAAGTAGAGCAAACAATTTATCGAATATTGTTTGTTACACCTGTGGCCAGAGAGGCCATTATGCCCGTGACTGTCCCAAGAGAGGACGACGAGATCAGCAAAGGAATCAATTTCAATCAAATCCAAACAATTTACCTCACAACTTACCTCAGAACTTACCTCACAATTTACCTATCCGACGGAATTGGAGAGGAAGAGGCAAACCGAATAGAGAGAAATCACAGAATTTAACCGCAATTCCCGACAAAGATTTTTTCGAGGGTTGGTTTACCTCGGTTAAGGAATCAGATCGAGATAATCCACTTGCACACAATGTTATTGGGATGCATGGATTTTTATTAGACTCAGGTGCAACACACCACTTTATTTATGATAAGGAATTATTTACGTCATTATCAACAGTGCAAGAGACGGTTAAACTCGGAAAAGGAGAAATAATTGCAACGGGTTTAGGCCTTGTCGTTTTGAATTTGAGTTTGGGGAATGGATTAAAACATACATTAAACTTAGAAAATGCATACTTAGTTCCAACGATGAGCAGAAATCTTATCAGTCTAAGTATGACTACGTGAAAGACGCGTTAATGGCTGAGTATTTTCAATTGCAAAACGAAAAACCTACAAAAGAAAAGTCTAGCAATGGAGATGTAATGACCACCAAACAGAATTTCAAAGGAAATCAGAAGAAAGGTCAAAATTACAAGAAAACATCCAATTCCTATCAAAAGAAGTTTACCTGCTATAGATGCGGTAAAGGCAATCACTATGCGAGTGATTGTCGGATGAAATTAGAAGATTGCAAGACGACAAACACAAAAGACAATCGAAAAACTGGAAACAAAAAGTCAACAGAGACCAAGGAATATTTAACTGAAGAATTCCTCATCGAGAATTTTCTGGCTGATGAAAAGGATGTACCAGAAGATTGGATTTTGGACAGCGGAGCAGGGCTCCACATCTGCACCGATAGAAAGCTGTTCAAGAATTTAAAGAAATCCAATCCGTAGAAATTATCCACGATGAATAGTGTTTGCATAACAAACGAAATGGGAGATGTGGAGCTCCTGAGTCTTGTCGACGGACAAGACTTACCATTTTTACCAAAAACTTACCATTTTTGTGGTAAGTCGAATTCCATTAAAAATTGAGTAGTTATTTAAAAAATAATACATATTAAATAAATCAATCTCGAACCCAAAATAAAAAAAAACAATATTCAAAACAAATGAATAAAGTAATTTCGATTGTTCTTCACAAATGACGTGATGATCATTAGTAATTGTCTCAATGATGTGATGGAGACATGCAGCAGAAGGAACATTCTGTGTAATCCACATGATTTCGACTTTTCTCCGAGCATAAAGCACCGATGTCCGGTACCAGGCGCTCTTCCACCACTTCCTGAATCGCCTGAATCAGATCTGGCCTGTTTTCATACAGTACCATCGACTTACGAAGATGCGATGAAGTCCGAGAACGCTGACAAATGGAGATTGGCAGTTTTGGACAAACTGAACAGTATGGAGACACGGGAGGTCTGGACTCCTGTTCCGCGGCCGGAGGGTTTTAAGATTTTATTGAATAAATGGGTGTTTGCACTCAAAACCCACGTCGATGGCACAGTGAAGAGGTTCAAGGCGTGCTTGGTGGCACATGGCCACAAGCAGATACCGGGTTACGATTTCGATGAGACATTTTCCCCCGTAGTCGATTTTGATTTAGTAAAATTATTTTTTGTTCTGCTCGTGACGACTCGAGGATGGGTCCACGAGCAGTGGGACGTTAAATGTGCGTATTTATACGGGGACATCGACAAGCTAATTTATATGGAGCTTCCATTGGGCTACGGGAAGGCACATAATTCGGAAAATACAGTTTTACAATTAGATAAATCGTTATATGGGTTAAAACAAGCGGGCCGATGTTGGCACGTTCATTTAGCTCGAGTGTTGGTGAAGATCGGTTTCGTCACATTGCCTTATTGTTCCTGTGTGTTTTCGTACTAAGGATGGTGCATATTATTATTATACGTGGACGATATGGCGGTGTTTGCCAAGTCGCAGGACAAGATGGAAAAAATACATACTATGGTCGCCGCCATAGTAAGATTGGGACCGATTCGGAAGTTCTTGGGCGTCGAATTTGAATCCACGGAATTAGGAGTCGTCTTGCACCAGCGTCGTTATATACGGAAATTAGTCGATAAATTTATTTCTGATGATGTAGTACCGGTTTATTCACCGATGAACGTCGGAACTGCCCACAAGCTGAATTTGGTATCGAGTTTATCAACATCGCAGCCATTTCAGGAACTGCTGGGTGCGCTTTTATTTGTGGCAGGTCGTACGAGACCGGACATTTCGTTAGCAGTAATTATGTGTGCCCAGTTCTCATCGGATTTACAATTTAATTATTTGTTGAACGTTTTAAAATATTTACGCACAACCATTGATCGTGTTATAAACTTATCGCGTGCAACATTGACAGAACTCGTTTACTCCTATGCATCGTGGGCCACGGCGGTGGATGGTCGACGATCGATCATTAGGATGGTTTGGACGTTTGGAGGAGTATTGATTGGATGGCGGAGTTGTGTGCAGAAGTGCATCGCTAAATCAACTATGGAATGTGAGTATGTGGCGATGGACATGGCGGCTACAGAAATCGTATGGATCGCTCGGATAATTCGGTCTACGGTCACCGGTATGGACAGTTTGATTCCAGTTTTGTATGCTGACAACCAAGCTGCCATGTCATTTGCGAGGAACGAGATCCTAAACTAGAGAACCAAGCACATAGACATTCGCTATCATTACATTCAAAAGTTATTAGATAATGAATTTGTATTGATGTATGTAAGATCGAAACGCAATATAGCCGACATGTTTACCAAGGCTTTATTGCGTACAAAGTTGGATAGTTATTTACGCTTTGTTTTTTGATTTTTTGATGGTTTTTGCTTTGTTAGTATTTAAGGTTTTACATGATCTTTTGTACTTTATCTTTGCATTAATCGTTGTTTTTCTTTTTCAAAGTGTTTTTATATATTGTTTATCTGACTTGTTCTTATGTATTTTGCTTTTGGTTTATATACATGGGTTATGTTGTTTATCTGAAAAAAATTTGGGGGTTATCTTGGACAAAGGGGGAGATGTTGACTTGGTGTGTCCAAGATAGTTTGTTTTGGTTGGGTTTTGGTGTTTGTATTTGTGTTATGCACACTAGACTGACAGTGTGATCTGTTGGCAACTGTTGGTGTGTGTGACAAAGGTTAGTGATTAGTGTTAAGGCTCAGAAAAGGCCTAGTGTATAGTTTGGCCTAACAGCAGATGGGCTCAATGAAGACTTAATCCAGTTAAGAGCCAAACAACCACAACCTGCTACTGTGCAAATCTTTAATCTAATTCCAATCTTATAAGAACAATGACTTTACACCTGTGTTTGATGTGATAAAGGACATCAAATGTGCATGCACCAATAATGTGCATGCATTAAAAGGCTTAACCTAATAATACATGTAGGCATATTAAGCCTGAACATTCTCTCTGGATGTGGCAGCACTGGTTATACTTTGAGCCGACACACATGTTGCACTGCCTGTCAAAAACGTCCATCGGCGGCTGTCCATACCTTACAGGAATGAATTTGTTCATTACGGCCAGGAAACACTGATGTCACTTGCAAGGGGCCAACAGTGCCGCGGCAACTGCTCTAAGACTAGCATAACCATATCTCCAACTTGGAGATTTGACAAAATTCAAATCATGATGTTGAAAATCTGAAAGATCCAATTAGTGGATCTTAAAGATCAATCATGATGTCACAAGTCCGAATTTATATCATTTTGCCAGAAAAAAACTTTTTTATACGCAGGATTTGAACCTGGCCATTTTGATTATAAACATATTAAACAAATAATTTATTTTTTTTAAACACTCGGTACCACTGTAGTCCGTATAAATGGCACTGTGTCTAAAAAGGAATAAATCATTTGTTTTCACTTGGATTGCAGTGTAGTTGGTAGCTACTGTGTAAGGTGTGGGCGTTGTAATCAAAATTTCCAGGTCCAAATCCTGTGTATGAAAAAGTTTTTTTTTTGGCAAAATGATATAAATTCGGACTTGTGACATCATGATTTATCTTTAAGATCTACTAATTGGATCTTTCAGATTTTCGACATCACAACTTGATCCAAAGACCCAGATAATGGGATCTTAGAAAATGTTTTCAAACTTTAGATTGCTTTAGATTGCAACCATACAGTTATGTATTCATCCACAGCTAGATTACATGTTCTATATTGTAAATAGCTTGCAAAAAGTTCCAACTTTGACTTTAAATATTTCATTGTTAGAAGCATAGTGAAAAGATAAGAAAAAGGGACATTGTTCTGAGCCAACAATGATTCATTTTGCTACAGTTTTTAGGGATTTATCATTCCCTTATTGCTGTGGTTCCCTTGTAAGGCAAAGTATAAATATCTCTACATTAAAACATGAAACCAGTTTAAGATGGACTGCCCAAGTGATTGCGCACGTAGATAGAGCAAGATTTGCCTTTGTAGTGGTGACATTAAGCTGCTTCACAAAAAGTGGCCTGATGAAGTCAACCCCTATTACGGCAAATGGGGGCTCTGCTGAAACATGTTCTACTGGCAATGAAGCTACTACAGGTCAACAGATTTTGCTTTTTGTTTCTGGTAAATTAGACATTGACATAATACTCGCTTCTCAGCCTTTATTTCTTGCAGAATCTAGTATCACAGATTTTAGACATTACTTCTTGTGTTTCAGCATGAAACAGTCTTTCATGCACATCTTTAACGAGTAGTACAATTAAAGGCCTTTTTGGAGGTAGAAAATAAGGATGCTTTACTGCATAGGCAAGGCATGCTTCTTGCAGGCACCCACAAATCCTAATAAGTTCATTTTTCAGGAAAGGCGCTAACTGCTGGATAGGCGATTTTAAAGATAGTAGTTGGCCGAGACGTAGAACACGCCAACTTGTTACTGAAAGCATTTTCCTGAACCTGGTCAATTCAATATCGAGTTGCCTGCTCTATTTTCTCAATGTTTAGTGGCTTTCCCTGAATTTGACAAGCTGGGCAAAATCGGAATACCAAATCAGTCACGCTTAGAAGTTTTCGTAAAGTAGAGAACTGTTCAATTTTAATTGGTGATTGACCAACATTGATGTTTGCAACTGCAATCGTCTGTTGCTCTTTTCCCAGGGTGATGATAGAAGTTAACTGAACATTTGGCTATGCATAACAACTTTCCTTCAACCAGGTTGGTTCTTTCCACCACAGCTGACAACTCTTTGAATTTGCAAGTGGTATTTCTCTGGTTATTAGATCCGCTGGGTTGTTGGTTCCAGCAAAAAATTGCCAGCATGTAGCAGGAAACAGGTTTTGGATTTCCTAGACTGTTAGCAACAAAAGTCTTCCATTTTTTGGGATCCGCATGAATCCAGTGCAATGTCACCTGAGAATCTGTTTAACAGTAGACTGAAGAAGGTGCTATTGGCAAATCTAGTGCTTTTATAACAAATCGTAGAAGCTGTGCTCCGATTACAGCACTCATTAGCTCAAGCTGTGGCAAAGTTACTTTCTTCAACGGAGCTACATGATATTCTGAAGTCATCAGGCGGGTTTTTTTTCTTTACTGATAATAGATAACCACTTCATAGGCTTTATCAGAAGCATCTACAAAAAGGTGTAAGTACCATGCTGCCAATATGGATTGCTCCATTGGTAACCAACAAGAAACTCAAACATTGCTGAGGTCTCCTAGCTCATCTAACTAGACTGTCCATCTTTGCAAGACTGAACTTTCAATGGGGTCATCTCAGCCATTTGCCAATAACCACACATCTTGCAAAAGAAGCTTGGCTCTAATTGTGAAAGGTCCCAGCAATCCTAATAAGTCAAAAGGTTGTGCCACTGTTTGAAGGATTGTCCGCTTTGAAAATAGAGGATTGACAACTATGTATTGTCCAAAGAAAAAGCAGTCATTCTTTGGACTTCAGTGCAGTCTTAGAATCTTTGCTGCCTGCTCAGCTGCTAAGTCGACATCATCATGAGCTAAATCTTCCTTTTTTTCCAATGCATGAAAAATATAATTACTGAATGCATTTAAGTACATTTAAAATATACAAAAATTGGCACAAAAATGTATTATAAATTCATTTCTCAATGCATTCTACAAGTGGTAATGTATTTTGAAATGCAGTCTATATATGCGGCAATGCATTTGCTATAGCAAAATGCATTTTTGTTTTATATGGATCTTCTGACCATCTCTACAGTAAATCGACTGAGGAGGTTGTCCATTATTTCAGGGGCTTGTAATATGCTTCTAATAGAATGGTCTTAATGTCCCGATATAATCTGTAGGTTTCTGTTAGGGTGTGGGCTTTGGCAAGAAAATTGGCAACGTAAATATTTTCGTCTCACATGCAGCTAGCAACAATATTGTTTTTCATATTGCTGTGCATTATGTCGAACCATAGCCGCAAGTAGAAAAGGACTGCTGCTGGCACTGAAGATTACCACCTACATTCTGCAGATTAACAAGTGCTTCCGCAGCACTTTTTCCGAGAAAGGCTCATCTGTTGTACTTTCTCGTATTTAATAGTTATAATACTAACATTTTTATTTATAATTGTTATTAATTGATTATTGTAATAACTTCTTGTGATTTGATAATACTATTATGTTCATAACGTTTATTTATTATTATACCAAAGCAAATCAATTAGTAGTTGTATTAAGACACTATTTATCTAATGTATGTACGAATTAATGTACTATAGTGTATATTCAATTGTGTAAACTATAAGGAACTTAATAACTTAAGTATAAGTTTTTCATGCCTAAGGAAGTATTTAGCACCATCTATACTACTTGGAAGTTATATATTCAACTTACCTGAGATAATATATAGATGACATCTATCTGAAGTCTCTCGTCACTTCTATCTGCATGCTCACTATGTAAAGAACATAGTTCCTTGTTGTCTAACTTAAATAATATTAGAATTATATTTTAACCTGTATTTTATAAGTAAATTGTTAATTATATTTATTTACGACTTACTTCACTGCGTGCTCTTCTACAGCATCTCAAAAGGCTGGATTGAGCCAGAGAAATTGAAAAACATTACAATCTTGATCAGCCAATTTTACTTGCAGAACAGCCTTTCTGATATCTGCTATGATTGGGATCTTGTAACTTCACCATGAGCAAAGATGCACACTCAGGATTTAATGACGGTCACATGTATAAACAGTCATTTAGGGCCAAACCGTTCTTTGGATGAGAAGAGGCGCCGAAGACTACCCTAACCTTGATAGTTACCAGTCTTCCAGGATCACTGCATGGTGTGAAATATAGTACAGTGGGTGAACCGGTTCTTCCTCTTTTGGAACAATCTTGGCAATGCGGCTTGGTCTATTCTAAAGTAAGCCTGAATTGTTTCATCATTACACTTGCGAATTTTTGGACTGGTTTTAAGATGCCTAGCCAAACTTCGTAGACGCCTGTTGGCTTTATCCCAATTCAACATTAAATGAGTTGCATTGTTGTTGAATGATAAACGGACAACGTAACAACCATTTGGAGAATGACAAGCTGTTTTCTTGAACTCCTTAAAAACTTTGCCCTTTGCCAATATGAAGACAGTATCCCCTTATGTTCAAGAATCCCTTTAGCTGCTGCTCTACTGCTGTGTTGTTGATGTAAGCCGGGTACAGGAAGATGTGGAAACTCTTGAAACTTTTCCATTTAGAATCCAACCAAAGTGCATCTCCACTAAACCTAAGGAGTCATTGACTGGATGCATCTTTTCGATGCAGTAGCAGTCAGATATGCAGTAGCAGTCAGATCCTAACAATAACTCTACAGGTTCTTTCCATCTTTTGTAGGTGGATTGGGAAGAGGAAGTGTCTGATTTTGCAGCAACTGGAGAATATCTTTATTATGAACGACAGGTAAACTACTGCAAAGTTGATCTCCACCAAATGCGGTAACCATGAGAATTGGGCCAACCTGAATCCTGCGGATGCAGCTTAGAAACTGGTCATGTAGATTTGTAGAATTCAACACTTTATGTACAAGAGAACTGTTTACCGAAGTCCCGAGGCCTAAGAACAAGAAAACACTGCGAAGTAGATGGTCTTCATTAGGAAGCGTAATTTCGAAGGGAAGATTCTATGCCATCAAGCAAAATACGCTACACTGAACTGAAAGGTTGCATCGATAAGGCCATTTCATTGATCTTCTTTGCATCAATGCGGTTGGCTAACGATGAACGGACAAATGACAACTGATCTGTCATCAAGCTGGCATTGGGTTTTGATTTAGCATTGTTGACCCTCAATCTACACTGTCGCAGTCCCTTACAACATTGTTGTAGCCATCTGGTCGACGCTGGTCGTATAGTAACACCAAGACAAATGAATCAGTGGTGTGTCTGTCCACAAGTACTACAAAACTGTTGCGCATGGTCACAATTTTGCATAGTGTGGCCACGACATAAGCAGACCATACATTGTCCCTGAGTTTGTACAACTCCACATTTAGCTTCTACAGTTGCAAACCAGGAGCAATTAGTGGTCCATTGTCCAGCCTGTTCGCAGAACAGGGATAACTGAGGTTGCTCCAACTTCTTCACGAGCTTCAACTTCTTTTCTGACAAACTCAAAAAGGTCTCTAACCAAAGCTAAGACTTGAGGATCTTGTTATAGGTGAAAACGAACAGCAACTTTTGGAGGCAAACTGCTGAGGATTAGCGGTTTTAGCAGGGCACTCATGCTCTCTATGTCCACTTTAGGAGCTTTTAAACTTTGGACTCCGGTGGCTCCCTTTGCATAGCAGGCCCTAGACTTCTCAACAGCATCTATATTTGCAAGCTTGGATTGTGACTGAAGATCGTTCACATAGCCCTGGACAAGGGTTATTTTATTCTGAAATTGCTGAACAAGCACTGCCCATGCACTCTCATAACTAGCTTTAGTTAAGGGGAAGTTCACAACTGCCTTGGCAGCCACCCTGGTCAAACAACTCTGAAGTTATGCAAACTTCTCCACAGAACTCAAGCTCTGGTTCTGATCCACCATCGCAAGGAACTGATCCTCGAACTGTTGCCATTCTAACAATGCCTTGTCGAAATGACGCAGTACAAGTTTTGGGAGTTTCATCTGCTAACTGCTTACCTTGACTACACTGTCAGCCTTCTATGTATTGGCTGCTCCTGAAACTTTTTGCAGTTGGCAGGCTCGCTTAAATCTTGCCTCGACAAAACCTGACTGTTCCTGATAATGGCCTATCTTTTCAGTTTCCTTGTCTAGCTCGGCCTTGCTTCATTAGCCTAAGAGAAAAATCCAACTCCTTCAGTTCCTTTTTTAAAGTCTGAACCAGTTCTAATTTCTCTCATTGCTATTCAAGATTGACATCCTTATCTAAAGCCGTGGGCATAAAATAGGTATGCAAGACTGTCAGTCGAATTTGGGCCTCCTTTCGCATGGCCACTAACATTGTTTTACTGACTACCATCAGCCATAACCAGACTGCCTATCCTGGTCACAGCACCAAATGTTCAGCTTGGCTAAAAGGCAGGATATGCTTGATGCTGGTTAATCGCAAAGATGGAGGGGCTTATGCTCGTGATGGGATAAGCGATTAGTTCTTAGAGGAGCCTGTATCCCGGCTAAGCGTCCTAGGCCTAAGTGCAGTGTCCAATTGCGTAAACTATTTTTTGGTGTTCAACCCTGACCCAAGGGTCAGCTACGTATTGTAGTTGCAAGCGAAAATCAATAAGTCCAAAATAGGTCTATTGGCAATGGTTAGTGATTAGTGTTAAGGCCTAACAGCAGTTGGGTCCAATGAAGGTTAATCTAGTTAAGAGCCAAGAACCACAACCTGCTGCTGTGAGAATCTTCTTTATTCTAATCTCAATCTTATAAGAACAATGACATTATATCTCTGTTTGATATGCAACAGAGATGTGTTCAGTTTAATGATAAACCTGTGTCTACTTTAGAAAATTGCGATTTTTTTAAAATGTTTTAGCACAAAAAATTTGAAGAGTAGTCATTTTTAGACTAAATAAATGTTGCTTTACAAGTTTACAATTGGAAATTTTTGTCTATCTCTAACGGTTTCTAAGATAATTTTTTAATGTCCTTGATGGGACATCTCAAGGTCAATTTTTGGATCACCAAAAAATTGCCCCACTCAACTTTAATACTTTATCATCATTGGATTTGCTGCATTGTCAGTGCTTTCAGAAATATTTAGTAGAGTTACAAACTTTTTTATCACTCTGTATAAATACTACAGTTTATAAGTAACATCTCTTTATCTTAATTCTATATCTTAACTATACAATACAAGGTCCATCTAAAATTCCTGGATTTTCTAGTTTCACAATCTCCCCCTGTTCAAGAATTTATTATACAATTTCATTTGAGAGAAAAAGGGATACAATCTTAAAATGTTATTACAATATTTAAATAGTACCGTTAAAAAACTCCCGATAGTTATATCAAATTACAAATTTCAAATAGGATTCTAACTTAATCTTCAACAGAGGTTTTGTTAACATGTTCGCTATATTCTTATCCGATTTATATCAATATAAACTCTTTTTTTAATAATAACTGTTTAATGAAATGATATCTTACATCTATGTGTTAAGTCTTATTGTTGATAATGTTATTCTTTGTGAACAACATAGCCGCCTGGTTGTCCGCATAGAGATAAGGTTTTATATTGTCCAAGCCTAACCCCTTACAACCTCGATTGATCTTGGCTATCCACGTGATCTCAGTCGCTGCTAGATTCATCGCAACATACTCACACAACATTGACGACTTGGCCATGCACTTCTGGACTGATATTGCCATCCCATGGGTACGTCTCCAAATAAAATAGCTGATAGATCTCTTCGAATCTACTGCTGTGGCCCATGAAGCGTCCGAATACATTCTTATGTCCTTATATGTGGCTTTCGAAAGGCTAATTCCATACAATATTGTAGTACAAAGATACTTTAAGATGTTAACAAGATAACCATATTGTTCTTCCGTCGGACTAGATGAAAATTAAACGAACATAATAACTGCATATGCTATATCTGGCCTTGTCCTATTTGCTACTAATAGCAGTGCTCCAAGTAGTTCCCGAAATGGTTGACTCGTCATTATTTCAGGTATTAAATTCAGCTTATGATCTGTTCCTACGTCCATCGGAATGTATACAGGTGTTGCTCCCCTTTACAAAAATTTATTTGTTAATTTCTGAATATACTTCTGCTGGTGCAGTAAGAAACTTCCGTCTTCTGTTCCAAATTTGACTTCCAAAAATTTCCTAATTGGGCCTAATCTAACAAGCTCATATGTCTTTGAAATTGTTTGGAATATTTGCTCCATTCGTTCAGTCATAGATGTAAATACTGCCATATCGTCTACATATAGCAATAATACACAGCAATCTTGAAAAGTGAACACACAAGGGCAATGTAATGATGGAATAAATCCTATCTCTACTAGAGCTTGTATCAGGTGTATATGCCAACACTTGTCTGCTTGCTTAAGGCTGTACAATGATTTGTCCAATCTTAGCACTATGTCTTGTTCACTTGTAGAATTCCCATATCCAATTGGCAGCTCTATATATATCTCTTTGTCAATTGTCTCGTAAAGATAGGCAGTAGATTTTGGTGACTCTGGCAAAGATGGTAAATTTGTAGATGGACATCTATGTCGTATTGATGGTGTAAAACAGAAATCTCTTAGCTCACATGGAATGTTAAGTCTCTGGCACATCTGTTGCACTTTGTTTAAGCTACGATTCCGTAATAGTAATAAACATCGACTCTGCTTCCTGTTTGTTTGGGAATCTCTTTGCGACGCCACTCCTTGATGATGCTGGAACTGTTTCACAATCGAAAACTCTGTATTCTTTGGTGTCTAGGGCATAACCAACTATAACTCCTGGTAGTCCTTATGGCTCTAACTTATCTCGATGAGCCAGAGGAACATGATGGTAAGCCAGACATCCAAAGATTCTCAAATGTTCTGAATTTGGCTTTCTATCAATCCATCTCTTGTATGGATCTCTCGTATGTAGTCTTCGGATTCACAGCATGTGGCAGTCTATTCTTGACGTGGACAAAGGTCTGAAGCGCCTCACCCCAAAACTCTTTTCCCAACTTCGAGGTTAACGATAGAGTCCATATGCTGTCGACTGTAACCGTTGAATCTCTCGGTTACTCCATTTCTGGACTTCAGGTATTTGTTCTGGAGTGATGAATTCCCAATGTTCGTAAAAAGTCTTTGATCGCAGTGTTGCAAAACTCTAATCTGTTATCTGTGTGAACTCTTCGCACACGCTGTCCGGTCTGTTTCTTTGATTTTTGTATCTTCAAAAATTTTATTACATCTGATGTGTTCTCATTGTGTATACATCTGTTCATCTCGAATGTCACAATGAAAATGAATGAATTACGTCATACATAGCAGCCATACATAACTATAAACAATATATAAATACTACAGCTTATAAGTAATATCTCTCTATTTTAATTCTATATTTTAACTATACAATACAAGATCCATATATAATTCTTGGACTTTCTAGTTTTACAGATTTCCGGCCCACCTAAGGTGGTAGGAAAACCCCTTAACTCCCTTGAAACTTGACCAAAGGTCTGCGCATTGTTGGACCACCTTGACCGGAACTCCTTGACGAGCAAAAAACCGATTTAATGCCAACAAGAAATTCATCATATTCATCTGATATGATAACTCAAGGTGAACCGCTCTCAAAACAGCACAAGTGAAAAGGACAATGTAAGACTTCCATGTGTGATCACCCTGATCCTCACGAACCCATAAAGAACCTGCAAAGTCCACACCAATATAAGCAAACGCACGGGAATTTGTTACCCGAAACGCCGGCAACGGAAACTCACAATGCTAAAACAGTTTAGCTCGAAACTTTGAACACCCAAGGCACTTTCAAAGCGCCCATGCCACAGTTCGACGAAAACGTAAAATATTTAAGAGCTTGGAAATGCCCACGTGATACGACTTTGCATGATACAATCGAATGAGCAACTTGGTAATCAAAGCGGACGACGGTAACAGAATCGGATGCGATTGACCAACATCAAAATCGACATACGCCAACCGACCACCCACTCAAATAACTCCATCTTCGACAAACGGATCAAACTGATGCAAAGACGATTCTCGATTAACCGACCCTATCCACCTTAAGTCTAGAAATTCGTCTGCAAATGCCTGATACTGTGCGTATCGAACCCACCATAACTCAGCACGCCGTACTTTCTCGTGACTCAATTCAAACGACTCTGACAGATGGAACACTTGAAACACCCTTGCCGTAACACACACCAAATACTCAAAACTGCTGTATCGAGTACAAATGATTAAGTCATCGTCTCTCTGCACATGAGCAGCACCAACGTCAACACAACACTCCTCAGGGTGTGTCGTAAACCTCTGTAACACCGATTGCCAGTCCGAATTGTCAGACTCTAACCAACTCGGACCGTTCCACCAGGAACACGTACCTAAAAGCTTAGACGATGTACAGCCACGCGAGACTAAATCAGCCAGATTCTCGATCCTGGCAACATGCCTCCATTGACAACTCAGTAATTTTTCTTGAATCTCACGAACATATTACGTGATGGACGCCCTGGTTCTTGAGAGATTCAATGCAGTACAATTTCGGAATCTGTCCACCCGAACAATGAGCTAATACTCATATTACACAGAGCACGAATACAATAAAATGTTAATCGACTACCTAACAGAACTGCCAATAACTCAAGACATAGAATCGTTGTTGGCTTTAAGGGAGCAACTCGACTCTTTGACACATGTAACTGAATTCGAACACCGGTAACATCCTGAACTCAAACATACACACCGGCGCCATAAGCAACGGACGAAGCATCACAAAACGTGTGCAACGAAATTGAATGACCCACAACCCCTCCTATGCTCCCGAGCTAACATGAAACTTGAACCTTACTTAATAACGTTCATTCATGCAGCCACAAAGACCACAACTTGCGACCTCAGCGTGCATTGGTTCATCCCACGTCAACCCTTACTTTCAAATCCCTTGCATCAATACCTTGACAGTCACAACATAAGTTGCGACGAACCCCATAGGATCAGAAATCTGCACCATGAGACTTAACATTTGTTGTTTCATTCAACCTTCATCCAAAACACCAACCCAATCAAAAGTAAAACAATCAGAAGCTCGATGTCATCGTACCCCTAGTACCTTGACCTTCCCGACTTGATCGTTAAAAACCAATTCCTGGTCCGCGATTTTTTCACCAGCATCTCTTCACAAGGATAACAATTCCAAATTCGACAAATATCATTTACGCATTACCATTTTTGCGTCTCCCAAAATGGCCTTGCATTGTTTGCTTAACTGGTATAATCAATTGTTATAAATATGCAAGTAATAATTTATATTAAGTAATAATATAAGAACACTACAAAAATAACCACTTTCATACAGCAAATTTTCACAGCGAAAAGCACAGATTGTTCAGAGTATGGCTTATCCTAAACAGCTGGGTCTATCCACAGGAAGCGCACAGCATTTTCGTGAATAATAAAGTCCAAGAATTGATTGGACTTGTTCGGGATGTCAAATGTTAGGATTTTGTTAATTGATAAGATTATAGTCCTGTTACCTATAAGCTGTCATAAGTAGTACTTGTTGTGGTTACACTTTTGACAACCATTCGCCATTACCTCTTGGGCATCTGTCATGCTTGGATAAAAGAGTGGTTTGTGCCTAAATATAAAGTTTGTTCCAAACTTATGCATGTTATTCTCGCTTGGACATTGCCACTCACAATTTTGATCTTCCTTCGTCAGTCGCACTTGTAGGAACATCTTGACAATATCAGCGACCATCAAAACAAGATAGGAGCACCACCAGATTAGCAGAGCAGCACAGTTGAGTAGAACGGTCCAGTAAAAGACAGTCGTTTAATGCCAGTAATCTTTTGCCAAGGGAGGATGCATTGAAGACAATGCGGACCTTAGTTGTGACCCAGTAATTTTGCACAACAGCATGACAAGGGATATAGTAGACCAAGAATCTATATTTGTCCTGGTCAGAGACCACCTCAGCATCATCCAAATCAAAATAAGCTTGTACAGCAGTAGAATAACGAGATAGAATCTCTGGCTTTTCGGGTAGTTGACGAACCATGCTGCATAGACGGAGATAAACCTCAGACCAGTTCGAGGTAAGAGAGAAAATGCCTTTTTGTTTCACAGAAAGCAAACATTTTATCTACTGTTTTCTCGTTGAACGACAGAGTTACAGAAGTCCAAATATGTTTGATCCTTTTGTTGTCTTGCAGGAAACAGTTCTTTGTTTTCCAAATTCCAGAATTTTTTCAACTGTTTCTCTACAAAAAGATGTCCCACATATATGCCAAAACAGCTGGTAGTGGATGTAGGAACTGTCTCGTTGAGCATCTATTTGAAATGAGTTTCAATTATATTATGATTTTCCAGTAGACATTGGATCTTAACAGCAGTTTTATAGGCTTTTATCCAGGAGCAGATGGCAGATTGACTAGCGGAAGTCCTTGCTTACTGCAAACGGCATAACAAGAATGGATCAGAAACTGTCAGAAGTGTTTTACAGTCTGTCTTCTTTCAAAGAGGTGATCATAGTTATACGACTGCTTTTTCTTCATTGTAAAAAACAGCTTAAACACTGGTTATGTAGAATAATTCTTTGTGGATTTACAAACAGTTGAACTAGTATAAATATGTCATAAATTTTCTTGGCCCTAATTTGCTGAGCTGAAAAGGTCATGACGACACAACAGAGAACCGTCGTCTAGGAAGCAACGGGAGTGAACGTGGCCAGACTTTCCTAGAACCCAGATTGTTGTGGTGCAAAGGATGATTGAGGTGGTAGTGTACGCCACAATTTGCTTTTGTGTTGCAGCCACCTGCCATACCGATGCTAACGATCCACAAATATACATGATGACGTTGACCGCAGCAACGACAGAACTGGTTTGGACGGTTGCAGTTGGCCATGCGATGATCTGGACAGACATGAAGCATTAACTCTGGCCCTGCAGAATGTCTTGATACTCAACAGGAGTCGTATGCTTTGAACACGGTGATGATCAGTGGCTTTGCTGATTACAGAATATGCAGGAAAATCGAGCATTGCATTGTGTTTTTCTTGTATTTGAAGACTGACTTGGGTGTTACCTGGATTACTAAGGCCTCAGCAGAGACAAAACTTGCAGTCCCAAGATTTCTCGTGGTGCTCACTGGAAGTTTACCATCAACGGGTTTTTTGGTGGTGGAACAAATAGGGCCACAGGTCTTTTTTACCTTTTTTCTTTTTATTTTTTCTTGCTGATGATGGTTACTGGGAACCTGGTTCTTTTTCTTTTGATTTTTTTTGGTTTGTTTTTTTTATTTTGTTTTATTTTTGGTTGTGCCGCGTTATCTTGCCGCACGGCATCGCTGGATTTTCCCTGGTATCCATCTAGGAACGTGGCTTATGATCTTAGTAGCTGCTTGTGATGTTAAACACCATAGCATCATACCACTAAGGCCTCAGCAGGTATACCTTTTTTCTCTTTGACTTTTTGTTTGTGGGTGGTTGAGCAACCTTGAGATGGTTTTTTTAATAAGATGCAGCTGTGCCACTTCTTCCCAAAACTAATTCTTGTCGAAAGAAGTCAAATGCTACAAATACCAAAGCTCTGACGGATACCAAAGCTCTGGCTGTGTTTTGTTGCACACAAAACCTAGTGACCCATTCTGGTGGGAGCAGAGCCATAATGAGAGGTGTCAAGAGTAAATTCATTTTATCCACATTGACATTGTAGATTGTGGACATGGCCCAAAACAGTGTCAAACAAACTTTGAATCTTGTGAATGGGACTATTGTTAGATTGCCCACACCCAAAAGAATATAAAAAAGAATAAAACAATTCTGGCCTTTAATTATCAGAGCAGCACCAAGCAATTGGGGAATTTGAATCGTGATATAGTCATGTTGAATATCACTTGTGACTTGTGAATTATCAAAAGATTTTCTTGATTTAGATTATATTGCACATATCAACTGCACTGAAGGTGTATTTTGGCCTTTACAGATGTAATATGGTATTTACATCATTTTTAGACTGAAACTTTTACTTGTGTTTAGTGTTTAACATCATGCAGGTAGCTTTTTTTCACTGTAATGTAATAGTTATAAATATATATATATATGAATGAATGAATGAATTGAATCACAGATCAAATATTTAAACCTTTTTCATTTCCATTAAATGATGCATCAAAACATGTTCTCACAAATGTTTCTTTTTATGGATTTTTAAATGCCCACTCTGACTACATGAATAAGAACACAAATGGCATTTAAATGGTTTTTCTCCAGTGTGAGTTAGTAGATGCCCCTTCAAACTATCTTTACGATTAGAAGCCAGGAAGATTCTAACTTATTGGTATTGGTCTGGACTAGGTTTTAGAGGTAGTATGGATTTAGCAGATGTATATTGTAATGAGAGGCGACCCAAACAAGTTGCCGAGGTGTGAAAATGCAAATTCGGATCCATTTGCATTTTCTTGGTTTCTATAGATGGTAACACATGATTATTGCCATCTAAGGGGAAAATGGGTCAAATAACAAAAGCTATTGTAACTATTGGCAACATTACAAAGTATGTTTTAAATGTTTGCAAGTACATTGTAACTAATGTTGAACTAACTTTGATGTCAAAGGCGATCTCAACTAGAAATTGTATTTATTTATTTAAAGTCATTTTTGGACTTTTTAAAATTACATTTCAATTACGTATTTAGTTGACAATAAATCAAAGTATTATTAAGGCTATTCAGTTGAAGCACATTCTAAGTATAGTAGTTATTAAAGGAAAAAACAAATTATTTTGTAATTCACTTTTTTAAACCATAAAACCATATCATCTTTTTATTTTAATTAATTAACAAATTCACAAATTAAAAAAACATTAATTCCAAACAAATTAAAAACAATAAATATAAACAATGTATTTTAAACACATTTTAAATACACAACCAACTACTAAATTTAAGGATAAAAACTATTAACAGAATTACTATTAAAAATCAATAAATTTATGTTTATTTCTTGGGAGCATTGGTCAGAAACCAATGCTTTAATTCAACACAAATTTCATCTTCAGGATTAACTCAAACAGTGGATTGATGTTTTACTTTTATCTGTACCTTGCCTTGAAAATTTATAATTTCGACACGTCGAAGAAACAACACGGAAACATTTTCCACATCTTCTATAAATTTCATATCCATACCCAGAATACTATAGAGATCTTAAAGAAATAAACCAAATGAGAAGATCAAAAAACATAAAATATTAAAAACCAATAATTGCTTTCGAACGATCCGTAAGCCAACATTTTATAAATGAATTTGAACGATACTGATTGGCACAAACAGTATACAAAATTGCTCGCAAATCCATAAAATACAAGTTAAATATAAACATTTTAGTATCATCACTGCAACATACCAACAAGATCTCCAACACTTTTCAATAATATTTTGGATATAGAAATACAATTACATGGTATTTCAGGGATATCAATATCCGAAGAATCAATTACTTTACATTATTACAGACAACGGTAACAAGGATATTTGAACTTCTGTTGAACTAAATATTTTGTCGCAAGAAATCACCTTGATATTTTGCAATGACAAAATGCAATTCAACTGAAACAAACAAAAAAAGTAATAAACATTTTTAAAAAAGAATTTAATACCTGTATCATCGAATCATATTTTTTTGCATTTTTATTAAATAACGAAACACGAATTTCATCAGTCCCATCAAATATGATGAAATTAAAAACAATACCACCAGACTTGCTTTGATATGTTTTTAAGCAAGTATGTGTGAGTTGATCCACTGCTTGGCTTCGCCTCCTCTCGTCTCGCACATCGAAATTGGGATGTTATGGTGAATGTTACTTAATTAACCTCTCCTTCTCATTTAGCAAAATGAAACAAAAGACTTTAATAACTAACTTGGTTAATACAAAATAACTAATAGTAACATGTGAAGTGATAATATCAAAAAGCAATTTTTGCGTGCCTTCTCTCTTCTTTTATTTTCTCCCGTCATTGGTGGCTCCTCCTTCCTTTTTCTCGTTACACTCTGGTGTCAAAATAACACAAACAAATAATTAATACAAATCTCCCACAAATTCTCCCTTGGATTAATTATTTTCTACAAAGATTTTTAACTGACTGATATTTCTCTTTAGGATCTCTCCTGACAACGGCTTGGTTAAGATATCAGCTTGCTGTAATTCCCCAGGTGTATGTTGCACCTCTATTCCCCCTTCTGCTATGTTTTCCTTTATGTAATGATTCTTCCGATTCAAATACTTCGTTTTCGCCCTTCTGACTCTTTTCCATCATAAATACATTATTCAGACTATCTGTAAACAATTCTAATTTTTCTCTTTCTTCCACCATTCCTATTCCACTAAGTAGTTCCCTTGTCCAAATCAACTCCTCAATCCCATCAGCAATCGCATCTTGTTCACACTCTGTCGAGCTTTCCCCTACAAACTTCTGTTTTTTACTTCTCCAATTCAGTATCGATTCTCCGTCTTTTATAATCCATCCTGAAAAACCTTTTGCATCTTTTGTCACATTCTAACTGGCGTCTGTGTATACCTTTAAATCCCTTTCTTGTATTCCATACCATAACCCATAATCTTTCGTTCCCTTAATATATCTCAAAACCCTTTTGGCTGCTTCCATTTGTATCTTCTTTGGGTTCTTGTTATATTGAGATAAGCATGTGACGGTAAATGCAATATCAATTCTCGTACAAGTGGCCAAATACATCAGTTTCCCTATGTACTCTTGGTATGTTTCGGATTTAACTGGTTCACTTTCTGTTTTCAGTTCGTCTAGGTCTTGTCTATTACACATCGGACTCGCTGTGGTATTGCAATTCTCCAATCCGAAAAGTTCTAACGTTTCATCGATGTATTTCTTCTGGCTCAACTTTATTTTCCCGTTCTGATACTCAACTTGTATACCCAAGATGTAACTTAATTCCCCCATATCTTTCCAGCTTACCTGTTTTTTGAATTTATCGATTACGTCCTGCTCCATTTTATCATTCGTACTCAATGTCACAATGTCATCTACATAAATCTCCATTAAGATAAAATCATTCCCTTTTCGTTTGCAATATAAACAGGAATCATCAGGTGATTGCTCAAACCCTTCCCCCACAATCATCTGATGAAGCCTTTCATTCCAACAGCGTCCTGCCTGTTTCAAACCGTAAAGACTCTTCTTTAATTTGCAGACTTTACCCTGTGAATCGGAATATCCCTCCGGTAAACTCATATAAACTTCCTCGTCCAATTTCCCATGCAAGTACGTCGTTTCAATGTCATGTTGCTTCAATCGTAATCCCCTCATAGCTGCCTCATTAATTATTGCACGTAGGGTCTCGATTCGAATTACCGGCGAGTAAGTCTCTCCGTAATCCACCCCCCATCTTTGACTACATCCTACTGCTACTAATCTGGCTTTGAATTTCAACAAATTTCCTTGACTGTCCGTTTTAATCTTATAAACCCACTTACTTTTAACTAACTTCTTTCCTTTTGGCAAATGTACTAAATCCCAAACATTGTGCCGTTTCATTGAATCCATTTCGCGATCCATGGCATTCGACCAATCGTCCTTATTAGGGCTACTCATTGCCTCTTTGTAATTCTTTGGGTCACAAAATTCTTGGGCTTTCGTTACCTGTTCCTCTCGACGGTTTTGTAGACGTGATGAACGTCGGACTCCCTGCTCTAACAATTGTCGTTTGTTTTCCTGCCTCTGCGTTTGGCGTTGAACTTGGATTACTGCTTGCGTCTGTCCCTGTTTTCTTCCATGTTGCCCCTGTTGTGTACCATCAAGTGGTGCAATTGGAGGCACTTCCGGTTCTTCCGGAATAGACATTGTTTCTTCGACAATATCTTCTGTACTACTACTGTCCAAATCTCGTAAGAGATCATTCCAATCGATGTGTTCTACTGCGGTTTGTTTATTTTTTTATGGCATTGTACCCTCAAAAAACTTGACGTCACATTCCTCTGTGACCTTCATGGAGTCCAAACCGTATACACGATACGCCTTACGATGATTGGAATATCCGACTAATAAGCCGGAAAACGTGCGACTATCCAATTTATCTAAGTATCCCCGTTGTCCTACCTCCAATTTACATCCAAAACGCCGAAAATATGCGACATTGGGAATGCGCACAAACCACTTCTCAAATGGTGTTGTACCTGTAACCGATGAGCAAACGATGTTTCGAATATGCGCCGCGGTATGAATGTCCTCTGCCCACAATTCCTTCGGTGCGTTTGCGTCGATTAACATTGTCCTTGTCATTTCCATTAACGTCCTATTCATGCGTTCGACCATCCCGTTACTCTGTGGATTATAAGGTACCGTTGTTTCATGGAGTATGCCCTTTGACTCAAAAAATTCTTTCAAACGTTGTGAGCAAAATTCTCTACCATTATCGGATTGTACTATTTTCACCCGCTTTCCCGTTTGGTTTTCCATAGTAGTTACAAAAATTTCGATCTTCCTTGCCGACTCTGATTTGTTTACCAACGTTTGAACAAAGACCATTTGACTATAATCATCGACGATAACTAAGACATACTGAGCACCACCAAGTGAAATCGTACTTATTGGACCCATTAGATCAATGTGTATGAGTTCTAAAATTCCGGTTGTAAAAATTCCCATAACTCGTTTGTGTTGCAATTTCGAAAATTTCCCTTTTGTGCAAATGTCACAAACCCTGTTACCTTTCCTTTTCATTTCCTTCATTCCCTGTACCATTTGTCCTTCCCCCATACGTTTTAAATTTTTATTTCCCACATGTTCCAACCTTTCGTGCCACATCATTAATTCGCCATTAACCGTATTTGCCGTATCGCTATAAATGTCAGTAGGATTCTGAAGATCCATATCAGCCTTCACAATATATTTATTAGCATCTCTGATCCCACACATTTTTAATTTCTGCGTTTAAGAATTAAAAATTTTTACCCCATCAAAATAAGATTCAACACTATAATTATCAATAATCAGTTGGGCAACAGACAATAAATTCGAGTTAAGTTCGGGGACATATAAAACATCTGACAACACTAATTTTGAGTTTCCTTGAAATAACGTAATTTCTCCTATGCCTATCGCCAACATTTTCTTGTCTTTAGCTGCAGTTCCAATCGGTCGTGAGATTGGCTTGAAAATTCCATTAAAATAAATTAAGGAATTCGTCATATGGGTTGTGGCTCCTGAATCCACTAGCCATTCGTTATCTATGGTTGTCTCGTCCGACATCGCGGGTTTGGCCCAATCTAAAAATTTATTCAAAGTAAAAGTAATGTTATTGCACTTACCTTCCATCCCGACCTGCAACTCCAACTCTGATTTATTAATAACCTCTGTCAAAATGTCATATTGGGACATTTTGTATCGTTCAAATCCTTTTATATTGTCCAGCTTTTCCTTTTGTGATAACCGTCACAATCTGCATCTCCTCAGGCCTTCATAATTCAGTGGGAAAAAGAATGGACAACCTTCACACTT
>JAQFZU010000161.1:0-42621 GCA_034696185.1 Henia vesuviana | reverse complement strand
ACAAACGATGAGACGATGTAGTGAGGTTGAGTAATGGCGTTGAGAATGAATCGTTACTGTCCCGGTCGCAGCTCAGCACCACACCAAATGACGTCACCGCCAATACAAAACTGACGCTTCACAACGACACGAGACACGTCATTCGTCATAAGATGGCAGCCATCTTCTCGAAACTTTGGTGCTCACACCGTGATCACCACAGAAGTTACTTACCAAAGCCGTGGCGCTAATCTTAAGCACTAATCTTAAGCGACAAGACAAAAAGGAAAATTATCTCGTTGAGTATTTGCTCAACAAGATGGCGGCCGAACTGCGAAATGGCGCACAACTCGCGATGCACGAGTGCGAGCAATGAGCAAAACCTGTGAATTATTCTCACAGGAAAACTGTAAGAATACTTACAATTTCCAGCAGCTGGAATAAGCACCTTCTTTTTCCATTTGGTGTCAGTGACACCCTCGGGTCACTACAGCGTCAGGCAACGGCGACATGTGCTTTTGGTCTTTAATCAGGGTTAAAGCTAACCCTGCTTTAATTAAAGTTAGAACACGTGGAAATAAAACTTTGGGGACAACAAACAACTAACTGACAATTCAAATCTCTTATTTGAGAGATTTTTAGTCTTGCCCATATTGTTTAGCTGCGAATGGCGCCACTTTCGGTCGGCCATTTTGTCTAAGTCACTCGGGTGACTTTTACAACCATTACAACTTGCGACATTAAGCACAATACAACCAACCATCTGAAATGAATTCAAAATTCTTCTGCTGGAATAATTTAATCCATCCAGAGATTTGATCAAACTTTCAAATTTTTCCATAATTTAGCAATCACTGCATTTAAAGAAAAAACTTATTATTAAATTTTACCAGAATAAATGTAATTTTGCTTTTACTAACAAAGTATATGATGTTGTTTGCAGGAATGTCTTTTACTGAAAAGAGGGTAAATTGGATGCTCCATGCTCATTGTTTGTGCTAATTATTCTTGCTACCCATGGCAATCTCCGCCTCATCGGGACATCAATCAAGACGGAGATTAAGAAAAAAGAAATTCGCTTTTAATTTCAATTTAAATACTAGATGTTTTCGAATTATTTTAAATGTTTTACTTGGGTTTACATATAAATATTATTTTATACATATTTGGATAAAATAAAAAGTCAAATAGATATGAACAATAAAAACTTTTACAAAGATCACCACCAATCAAAATTGCACAATTTCTTCTGCCATCTTTACAGCCATAGTAGCCGATTGGGACATTAAACCATATCACCATCATCATCCGCCACCTTTACATTGTTACTAAGTATTTAACCTGCCACATGAAGAGAATTTCACAAGGCTTAGAGTATCACAACTGTTCCACCCCAATGCAAGAAATAAAATAATAAAAATTAATAACAAAATAAACGTTGATCTTTTATTCAAATTTACAGTTTAAAATATAGAAATATCAGTTTAAAAGATAGGAATGTCATAAATGCCATACGCGAAACAGCTAGGTGCAAGTCTCTTTATTTCACATCTTAATTTCATTTCATTTTCCAATTTTTATTTTTATTATTTTGCATTTACAACGCTTTTAAATAAATCAAAATATCCGCTTTAACGTTAACAGCTAGACAATAAAAAATAACAAATAAGACAATTACTTTTTACCATTAATAATAGTTTTCCGTATTATAAATGGAATTGTATATTCGTCATCTACCATTCGATTAGTCGACCTTTCAAAATACGTTTCATTGAAAAATAAAACTTGCTTTGACACTTGTTTAATACTTTCTTTCTTTTTCATTTTCTTTTCGGTTTTGCTTTTAGTATTTAAAATTTCTTTTGATTTTAGTGATTCGACGTTAAGGAGTTTATTCAGTTTGTCTGTAGAAATAACGCTTTTTTCGCTACCATCTTGGGAATTTAATTCTTTCAGTAACATTTCTATACTTGGGCTATCTTCTACTTTCACGTATGCTTGCATATCATTGTCATCTGTATATACATTTTGCTTTACCTGCCGAGCGATGCACATTGGGCATACTTTAAACTCGTTTGAATTTGTTTCTAATACGAGATCTGGAAAACAAAAGATTTGCAATACAATAATTTACTTTATTTACTTACGTTACATTCAAAATTGAACTTTAATTTGAAAGTAATGTCAAAAGCATTTTTTACCTTTATTTTTTTGGCCATTTTGATTTTTTAATGTATTGTCATTCATCTCAATCTCGATTTTGTCTTCTTTAATAAACATAGCATCTATTTTTATATTTTCTTTATCTCTTTTTTTTTTCTCATGATTTCTATCATTTGATTTCAATGTTTGCAGTGCCAAGTCTCCTTTGTTTGACGAAGGAAACCATGGTGCCATTCGTGAATCACGGAGCGCTTGACTGAATTTTTTCAACTGGGGTTCGCTTACCACAGTTTTCTCGTCACTTGTAATTATATTTAAATTTGGTGGTTTGTTACAGCGTAAATAAAATCGAGTTTTCTTTGACACGTAGGATTCGTCAATTGAAATTTCAGATTTCGTGGATTTACTGCACGGCATTTTGGTTAAAATAAAAAAGTGTGTAAAAAAATGAGTTTTCTTTAACTTAAGAATTTAGTGCTAATTTTCACTCTGAAACAAAATAACAAAATAGGCCTTTGGTAAGTAAGCAATTGTTTACAATATGTTGCTAAACCAATCGGATTTTAATAACTGTCGGTTAAAAAAGCCTCAAACAAAACCAATTAAAACAAACTGAAATAAAAAATTAAAATTATAAAATATACAAAATAGAAATTTATTATCATTGCAAAAATTGTTTAAAATGATGCCCTCTAACATCCTGCTAATAAACCAAATGACAATATCGCTTCATCATTTTTCGAAAAACAAGAAAATCAAAAATGACCTACCTCATTCCAGTCATTTACAACCGAAGCCGAATAGCGTGAAAGTTTCGACTCAACAACTGGGATTTGACGATCGCGGATGGATAATGATTCGAAACAAACATCAATGTCTCGCCATGTCCTAATTCGAAACTTAACAGCTGAATGGACTGCTAAAGAAGCCGAAGTACGTGAGGAAATGGATATGATCATTTCCGAGCAAAAGCGAATCATTGGCAGTCGTAAACGTGCAGTATGGAAATCGTGGGTCTATCACGTCACAGCACCATTAGAACAAGCGATTCAGAAACACATGCGTAAAAAATGCATGTTGAACATGCCGCAAACGAGACGAAATTTGTATCAAAAATATGTTAGTTATTCAAATGACCGAAATCACGTTATTTCATTGGATTTTTTTCGACCTGAAATTTACAACCCTTTCGAATTGAGGAACAACAAATGTTTAAAAGTCATTACGCCATCGCTTCATGAACCGTTTCTCATGAAGTGGAAGGACGGAGAAGAGGAAAAGGCCATTATTAATTCTGAATGGCCGTTTGGCTACGAAGAATCTACCTATGATGAACAGAATGACGAGCTTGAATTGCATATGAAAAAATGGAGTCTGCCAACATCTTCAAAGAGATCGTCAATAGGCGCTTGATTGGTTGAAAATCCAGTTTTGTATATACAAGTATCAGTTTAATAATAGGTTGCAATTTGAGTTTTGGTGTATAACTATATTTGCTTAGGACATTATTGACTCTAGATTGATTTCAAAATAAAATGGTATTTTATGACAAATATTTATTTTTATTATTGGAAATACAGAACTAATGCACAAGCTTATCTTAGCACATTTATAACACCTGGGTGAGACAGGGTTTCGATCCCTCTTTTATTCGATGATTGTTCGGGCGTTTTTGTGCACATTTTTCCTCGTTTATCTCCTTCTGACAAAGGCCTTAGTAGCCGTTGGCGACATTAAGCACAATTTCCTTCTTCTTCTCTTCATGACAATAATGCAGATTTGGCAGATTGAAATTTGACTGGCCACGTTGTCGTGATCTCGATTTGATATTTTATATTAAATCGGGGTCACGATAACCTTGCGACCGCATCATCGCACACATATGGCGGATGTTGACCGCCGTGACCCTTGACTCACGCGTATTCCCATCGGATAGACAAAAGACCGATGAGGTATTACCTTGAGGGGGGAGTACGGAGCAACAACTCCGGCTTTGTTCTGGTTTTTAGGCCAACACATGGCGACTTGATGTCGCTAGATTACTATTACGCTGTCCACCAGGACCGCGAGGTTACTTAAGGGACTGCGACAGGAAATACAAGATCAGAATCATACCCCAAAAAGCAACAAACAAACCGAACCAGCAAAGAGCCTAAACAGACCTCAAAATCAAGCCTTACTAGACGAGTAACGGAGTGACAGAGGACATAAGCTATGCAACGGAATTGTTGCTCGACCAACAGGTCGCAGGAAAACAGAAGCGAAATCGCCGGACAAGACTGACGCCGCCCAACAAGGACGACCACAGCACCGGCGCGTGCCCCGTAAAGGACACTAGGACCATGGCTGAACCACGTAGAGGCCCCTCCGTGGCGAAAACGAAGAACAACGATTTGTTTCGTAAGAAAATCTTTTGTAGAGCTAACGCTCCATTTTGCTTAGTCTTAAATAAACGTTGATCCGTTTATATTACTTCCCGCTCGTTTCTTTTATTGTTTTATCAAATATCTCTATAATTCGAGTACACGTGAGATAAGAGTAAGTATTGGCATTAAATCAGGAATTGAACAGGTAAGAAAACCGGAGCACGACAACGTTGACCAGAAATGGTGTTGTGATGGTGATTTTTCCCCAAGTCAGTTTTTTAGTTAAACCCGGTGAAAATCAATTACTAGAAATTATCTGACATTGTATTTATCTTTTTTCAAAACATGACAGGATTTATTAATCAGCCAAAATAACCAATCAATAAGTACAGTTACAATTAATACTATAATTACTTTACAAACACTAAATATCTACAAGTTAATACACTAAGACAGGTTCCGATCACCATCACTAAATAGAGTGAGAAACAGGATATGGAATTATGCAAACTCCTTTCGCTAAACTAACACAACCTAGGAGGCTCAACCCTTTAATCTGTTTTAGGGAGACAGTCTGTTATCGCCGACCCTAGATATAGGACAAGCAAAAAGCAGAGGCTGTCTCCAACCGACATATAAAGAGATGATGAGCAGGTTGCCAAGGTGGGAGTATGGTTTACATGGTGGTGGTTCTTGTGCAGAGTATAATAAGCATGTCCAGCTAACCCCTAGCCCTAAAGTAGAGGCTAAAGTAATAAAGCTTTGTATCGACGGTCTTGATCGCCGGTACAAGGCCAGCAAATTAAGAGAGCATTGGGAACATGGCGATAATGTGGGTTGTGACCTAAATTAAATAAAGGCTCGATTACACAGAAATCTTGCGTCTGTGTCCTAATAATTTTACAGTAACTCGATCATAAAACTGGCTGACGATCGTGTCTAGGCAACAGTGGAGCGGCCGGTCACAATTATTTAAAAATAATTATTAAGCAAGAATACTATTTATTACAAAATTGTTACTAATTACCATTAATAAATAAACACATGTGAACATTTTTTACATGTCAGTGTGTTTTATGTTTTTTGTTTTGTTTTTTTCCTTTTATTACATTTATTTAGTCATAAAATTATGACTTTAGATTACTTTTGTAATCGATTCTCTCATCCCTAGGCCTTGGTGGACATAATAAAGGTACCAAGCCCCAAACCATGCGCCGCGTCAATACTTTAACATGTGCTGCATACCTGGCAGCACGGTCGGGACTGTGTTTGAACCATGTGTCATTGGCTGATCACAAATAAAAACCAAAATTAGAAAATCATGACCAAAACCACATACTCACATAAACCAATCGTAGTTTTTCAACAAAAATTAAAGCATGTTTATGTCTATGACCAGATTGTCACTAGAGGGCAGCATGGATCCCGGTCAGGTGACCCCGGGGCACGCCCACTGCATTACCTGAGGTGGCACAACCCCAAGATTAGCGTCAGTTGTTAATTCCCCATCCGAGTGATCGGACAGGGGAATATCTGGCTAAAAGAGAGAGATGAGCAGGGTTGCTCAGGTGACCATGCGGTGGTCGTGGGGAACGTTGTGCGGGTGCTGAGAGGCACGTACGGCTACCCCACGTAGCCATTTAGTATGTACATGATATTTAGACCTCGTATCGGTATCATAGATACCGGTACCGGAGCGGGAGCGTTGGGAGCGTAATGGTGATTGCGGGTAGCGGCTGATAATAAAGGCTCGCCAACCTATAAATCTCGTGTCCGTCCCAAATTATTCAAGTGCCCCATCTGCGATACCGCTGCCTGGAATCCGTATTCAAGCGACGGCGGAACCGATGGTCACATGTTCATTCAAAAACTCAGGACTTTAACTACGATTAACTACTTTGCCTTAAGAATTACCTAATTCTTTACAATCGTTCCTATCACCAATAATAGTTACGCAAGATTTTCGAGGATTTTTTGTAAAACATTTATACTTTTTTGGAATAAAGTAATGGAAAAATAAAAAAATATATAATTATTTTACTATTAAAAATAAAAAATTCACTTATTTTGATTTAGAAGATTTTTCTAGATTTTTGTTTACTTTAACTTATTGCCAATTATTTTATTGAAAATGTTAAATTTGTGTTAAATGCAGAAATGAGAAATAAAAAAAAATAACTGCAAATTAACACATGCAAAAATGCAGATTATTTGGCCATTGTTTATTAATACAATATTAGTAAAATGTATTACTAAAATCTTTGCAGAATAACTGAATCGTTAAAACATAGTGGTACTAAGTAATAATACCTACCAGCAATATTGAGCAAATTGAAATTAAGAATTAAATGTATACACAACTGTATAACGATAATCCCAATCTTTAATCCGCGAACCTATGAAGGGCAGCCATTGGTTATGGAGAGGAATGTATACATTTTAAAAATAATAATAAAATAAAAATAATATACAAATAATAATAAAAAAATAAAAATAATATACAAATAATAATAAAAAAAATAAAAATAATATACAAATAATAATTAAAAATAAAAATAATATACAAATAATAATAAAAAAATAAAAATAATATTCAAATTATTAATTTATCAAAATGACGTGATCATTATGGTCGTCGGGGTTTTTTTGTGTGAACAGAAATATTCATTCCAATTAAACAATTATTTCATTTTTTTTATATATAAATTAAATATTTTCTTTGCAAGTCGTATTTGTCTATATAACTTGTTTTTGGATTTAGAAGTAAATATGATTTTCGTTATTTCTATTAAGTTATAACTTTTTTATGTAACTCAGTATATTTCTCTTTTTAATATTTAGACTCGTCCAACATCTCCAAAAAGCTAATAACATTTAATATGTATGAGATTACAAATGATTTTATCACATTTAAAAATAATTCCAATCTCATAATTTCTTTATAAGTAAATTGCATTAAAATAACCAAGCAGTTGATATAAAAATAATCAGCTAACAATATTAATGTTAATAAAAGGGATCTTCATTGCTACCTTCAGATATTTCTTCATTTGTTTCTGTTGTTATATCTTCGCTGGCCATCGTCGTTACATTTGTTGTTGTGCCGTCTGATTCCATTTGTCGCCCTTCTACGCCAGCAGTTGACATGTCATCGATAAATGTGTAGTTTGATGGCTAATTTGACAACGTCATAATTAATCATTTGAAAATTAATTATTGTAACTAATATGTTAATTTACCTTAGGCGTTGTTGCATTAGTCTTTTCGATAGTTTCAAAAAAACATTTAATGGCATCTGATTCTTTTGTCTTTTTACAGCAACCTGATATAAATTATTTATAATTTTAATTAAGATTCAAAATAATAACTTAAATGTAATATTAACCATCCAGTATAGGCCTTGGTTTTTTCGCTGGCAAATCCGGTGCTGCACCAGCTACATTTATGCTAACTATAATAATTATAAGTAGCACAGCTATCCATAATATCATTAATGCAATTACTAAAATTTTATCTTTGCCTTTTGGGCTGAAGTTAATCAAATTATTAAATTGTAATTTAAGTTATACGCATAAAATTACTCAACCTTGGTGGATCTGAATCTTCATCTTCCATTTCTGTGTAAGAGGTTTAAAGTTTAACAATAGGTATGTTATAAAAACAATATTATTATTAAAACTAACGCCTTTAAATTTCTACTATGTACTGCTTTTTCTAACTGCAGAAATTTTAATATTAAAGTATCACTCTTATTGTACTCTTGAAAAGAAACTTAGCACTGTAACTTTAAAATATTGTTTTCTAATTCATGCATTTAAATATAAATAAGGTTCATAATATTCTCAAACAAGCTAGGGGTATATTTTATTGTTCTAAATACATAAAAGACAGCGATGAGTTATCTGCTTTACAATTAACCATGCAAGAAATAGAGGATGACTCATGCTGTGGCATCTACACTCTAGTTTATTCCAGGTTGCGAAACAAGTATCATGTACAAAGCTTTGCTTACTGATTAATTAACCAATTACAATTTAGTTTGTTTTTTTTCGATTCGAGTTTGTTTCCCCATTTTCGATGGTATCGTGATGCTTTGTTTTATTATCAATCAATCGTGCGATTTTCAACAGCTACAGAAATGACTGTGACTAGTTGTCACTGGGGCGCACTGTAGATCCCTCAGTAGTAACACATGGTTATCAACAGCCAATGGGGTATGGCCTCCATCTCTTCTAGCCCGACACCGACAGTTATTAGGTATTAGGGTTGGAGTGCAATTTTCCTGACCAGATATGAGACCTATCCTATCAGAAAGATCTTGACAAGCTGAGTGCATTGCACTAATCGATTTCTCGATTAGTGTAGCCCTAAGTGAGATATTCGCATTTAAAGTTTGCACTATTTTCTCTCAAAATCGTTTGCGCATTTATACGCTTCAGCAATTTACTGCTTTTACAATGTTAACTGCTGTGGAAAACTTAGTTCCGCAGACAATTAACTTTTTAAAGGCATTTATAAACTAACATAAATGCAAAATTAGTGAGAAATAATACATTTAAAAAAGCAAACACAAATAATAGAAACATAATTAATTCAAAATTATTTACTTTTTGATATTTATAATTTAAAACGAAATTTAGAATTTGAATAAATTGCCTGAGTGTATAAATGCGCAAACGATTTCGAGAGAAAATAGTGCAAACTTTAAATGCGAATATCACGCTTAGGGCTACACTAATCGAGAAACCGATTAGTGCAATCGACTCAGCTTGACGAGATCTATCCGATAGAATAGGTCTCGTATGTGGTCAGGAAAACTGCACTCCAACCGGTATTAGTTAATATGGCTTCCACGTTCGGAGTAAGTCTACTCCAGATGCGAGACCGGGAAACCCATCATAGTTGAGGGTAGGGTGATGATACGAGGGCTTGGCGACCATAATAAAGATCCCAAATCCACAAACCATATGTCCACATCAATAGTTTAACACGTGCCTTACCCTGCAGCGCAAGTCTTTGACCAGACCATGTGCGTCGGCAGGCCACAATTCTCGAGTACATATGCATTGCACAAATATGTATTAATCTAAAATCTGGATATACTATAAATATATATATGTAACCTTAAAACTATTATTCGTCAAACTTAAGTTTGCTAGTTAATTAATAACCAAACATACAAACATGCATCTTGTGTGGGGTTTGTGAAGGTAATAAGACTTTATCAGACTTCTCAATTCCAAATAAAATTAACTCGAATTTACATTTGAATTTCTTAGAAAACGAAATCTGGTCCAAAACACTTTTAGATCACATTCACATTATACACATCATTTTCATTTGGAGTGATTTGTTTACCCTTAATCCCATTCATTGAGGCATTTTGAAAACACTCAAATTAAAGTTCACTTTTTTTAATTCGATGAGAAATTAAAGACAAAAATTTAAGTGTGTTGTTTAACTAAAAACCTACTAAGTATTGATTTTATTCTGTTATTTTAAGGGAAAAGGAGTATCAGATGGCAAAGGGGGCAGCATTCAAGATGACTCTTGAGGGTATAACAGGGGGTGAGGAAAAAAATGGGGTCTGAACAAGTGTTTACAAAATAAATTTGCAATTAACAATTAAAATATGTTTTATGTCTAACGATGTTTCAATATCTAAATATAATTATAATCTAAACTTAACACTTTCCCTTGAATTATTTTTTTGTTGGCTTCAATAAGACATAGGTGTTGTATGCCTCTGTTCATGGTTTTTCCACCTGGAGGTCTTAACTCTGTTGCCGGAATTTTTCCATTACATCTTGGAAAAACAACATTTCTTTCTTTCAGCTCATGGTTACAACTTTTCTTCTGTGCTGTCTTCAATTCTACAATGTATTCCTGCGTCCATTGTTGCCAGAATAAGTTTAGGATTTGTTGTCTCAATTTCCAATGTTTTAGAAATTCCACTTTTATTGATTTGGCAGATGGTTTTGCGAGAAAACATCTGGCAGAGTTGTGAGTCTTTTTTTCACAAGAAAATGAGCAGGAGTTAATGGCTCTTCTTCGTAAGGTTGTTCGTAAATATAAGTCAATGGACATGAGTTTACCACTGCTTTGGTTTTAATTCATAATGTGCTTAGCTCTTCAAAGGCAAGTGTTGCTTTGTCTAAAATTTTTTGTAAACTTTTGGACAATGCCTTGTTCCCAA
The DNA here is from genome assembly GCA_034696185.1 of Henia vesuviana. Taxonomy (NCBI): domain Eukaryota; kingdom Metazoa; phylum Arthropoda; class Chilopoda; order Geophilomorpha; family Dignathodontidae; genus Henia; species Henia vesuviana. Next base: position 31,917 of record JAQFZU010000161.1, on the reverse strand, counting down.
AAGACTCCCCACCAGGGTGCTTGTTCTACTATATATCATCATTCTACTCGATTTTTTGTTAAGAATCCTTTCACTCTTTTACTCTGCCATTTTGATCAATATTACTAAATCTTTTTCAGCACATTTAAATGTTTTGCCATTGACACTACATCATTGTGAGTATTTCTCTGCGTGCAAAGAATTTCATGAATTTCACCCCCCTTGCTGATAATGGGTACTGGGATTCCAATTGTTTTTTCTTTGATTTGGTTTTCTTTGGTTTGTTTTTTTGTTTTGTTTTATTTTAGTTGTGTCATGGTATCTTCTTGTTGCATGGCATTGCTGGGTCAGTTCAGGCATCCAATGAACACAACAATCCTTGGATCTTTAGCATTGAGAACTGAACAGTCTTAGCAATATATGCCATTCCAAAGTCTTCTACAAAAATACTGGCAAAAAAACCCAGCTGATACACAAGTTTAAATACTATTGACCTTAATGATGATCATTGCAGGGCTCAAAATTCCAGCAGCTGGAACTCCCCATTTGTCGTGCTTCTGGTTGAATACAAATTAACAGAAGAAATACAATAGAAGACCATGCGATGAAATCACGGGGTCAAAGGTAGCGAAATATCTGACAATGAATATTCGCCAAATAACACATTTATTTAACTTATTAATTAATATTAATATTAATTAATTGAATTTATTCGACTAGAATAAATATATCGAAAGAAATAATGGCCGGCGGAGGGTTTTACAAAATACACTATAATAATTATGACTGATAGGCCAGAGGCTCGGTGGCAGCACGCATTTGTGCTGGCGGCGCAGGCTGATCGGATGATTTTGGCGGTTTTCTAGAAGTTGTATTTCGTCCTCGGAATATCTGCGAAGGCTGGAACGGTTGCTTCTACCTTGGGTCACTCTACTGGGCATGTAGCACACTGCTAGATTGACTGGATGAGGTCTTGAAGACTATCGTTGGTTGCTGTTGCAGGTAAAGTTGAGGATTGAATGTCTTGAACTTCCTGCCACAGCGGGTTTTAAAGCCTTCAGGTCCCTGGAGGTCAAGGCGGGGTAATCTGCTTGACCAAAATTCTCCTATTGGATGGGGATAAGGTCGTGACCTATATTGCGACTTTTGAGGTCAAACTAATTACAACGCATCGGTTGTAATTTCTAGTGGGATGTAGAAAGGGGAAGTCTAGGCCACTAGGTCATGAATAAAAAACCATATTTATTTTAGTGATAAAGTGGTAGGCGAAATAATTCGGCTAACCACTAATTCTTACAAGTCCTATTTTGTATGTTGATTTCATAATTTGATCTAATATTTAACTTTGTCATCATTGATTGATAATATTTGGCACTGATAGGCGATTGAGCTTGACGTGGAAATAAATTCAGTGCATACCTGACTCTGGAAAGCGACTGATGATCTTATTATAGCTCTGCCTATCTTGGGGTTGGCACTGTCAACCTCAGGTCTAGTGATCGGGTGCATCGGTTGCACGTCCATAAGTTGCATGTCCCTGTGTTGATATGAGATATCGATGGGTCAGTGTTGAGCAGATGGTCGGATCCGCTGTCAACACTGTGGGTAGTGAAAGGTGACTGCTGCCCTGAGCGATGAAAAGTACATTTCTTTAGGTACCGATGGACTGTTCTCCCTGGGATTGTGAGATTGCTTCTTTTTGTATTTCAGTAAGTCAAACTTGTTATATGCAATCGTATGGAAACGGTTCGAACTAAATGGAATGGATTCATCCCGTTAGTGATGACTATTTGATCACGACCACCCAGAAGTTGGATCAGTGTATCAAACCACCCAGAAGAATGTAACATCAGCTTGTAACGGGATAAAAAGTCCCGTATTAAGTTTTAGAGTTGGTCGACCAGAAGTGGCGCCAAAACGTCAATAAATAGGATGGCAATGATTTAATTTCTTCAAATGAAGGAATATTATTGCCTATCAACCTGTTTATTGCCGTTAGAGTTCTTATTCCACTGTGTTTTAATGTGTTATTAAACTTAGTGAATTATGGTTAAGTTTAACCCTAGCCTAAGGGAGAAAACACGTCTCTTCGTTATCCAAAATGACCATTAGATGGCATTTGGATGGAGGACTTTGACCATCTCATCTGATTGGATGGAGAAGGCAGAGTCTGAGTGCCCAAAGGATTTAGATTGGGAACAGCTCCCCTTTAAAATTAAAGAGGATTAACTGGTTATAAAAACCCAGTGCAGAGTTAGAAACCTTGCTTTATTACCCCTGTTTGTTATCATGAAATAAACTGTATGTTTGACCTTGTCACATTGATTATGTGTCTGGCATCTTTGAGCGATCAGCTTGATGTGGAGATACCAATAGTGAGACTTGACCCTGGTAAGCGACTGCAGAAAAGCATCTCATCGGGTTCTGCTTGATGTGGTGCTGGTGACGGAGGGCGACCCCCACGTTGATCCAGTGCATGGGTTACACGTCCCTAAGCCGTTTATCTCGTGTCAGTGTAATATTGATGGGAAAGTGTTAGCAGCTGATTGGATCCGCTGTTGACAAGCTTGAGTAGTAAAGTGTGACTACTGCCCTGGGTAATGAGAGGTCTTGTTTATGAATGTGCTAATGACTGTTATGCCCTGGGATTGTAAAGTTATGTCTCTTTTACTATTACAGCCCCAAACCTGACTTTAGATTGTGCAATTGCACAACAAATAAATTCTAAGTGTAAAAAGGCTATTGGAATGAAATCATTCCAACCGAGATGTTTCCTGGTTTTAAAGGACATTAGATTGAAGTCCAATCCCGACGTTTCCATGCCAATCAGACCGATGACCAGATTTTAGATTCCACTAGTAATTGGCCTGAAAGAGCGAGTATGGGATTCGCCGACTAATAAAACTACATTAGCCCAAAATCCTATCGCTTGATCTGCCAACGTTTAGCTCCCTTCTGTTTTTGTCTGACCTTGAGTTCAGTGAAGGAAAAGCAACTCCCAGACTCGTATAAATTAGATAAGTAATTTTGTCACTTTGTTTTTATTAGTATTAGTTTAGTTAGTTAGTTTTAATCTTGTGGTTTTAATGTCAACTAGCTTTGTGACCCTTGTTCATCAATTGCAATAGTTAGGGTTCACCTCAAGGAAGGGGACGTCTAGACGTCGTACTCAGAAGAAAACTTTTATTACTTTTTTTGTCTTGCTTCTCTCTTCTTCATCACGAACCCGCCTAATATCAAAGCTCTATGTTCTAGAATAATGCATCCGCTGCTGCTGCCGAAGATCCAGCACCAACGGACAACGATGAATTTCGCGGATGTCTGTGATGGACCGGGGGACTCTCCGATGTGATTAATCGGGCCTTCAGTGCCATCCCCGAGCGCCGCCGACGACGAGATTTCGGGCGCGCATACATCTGATGTTGGGGTTCACGGCGAACGCTGATTGCCAACTTCCAGCTAACCCACCAGGCCGAGCTTGAGCGAGTCATACCAGCCGAGCTCGACCCACCGGCACCCTTCTACCACCCGTTATTGGCAACGGAATAGAGTGCCGACGCCGACAGCGTTCGGCGGTATTACCGATGGCGAGACCATCCGGCAGATCGACTCCGCCTCCACAAGCTCGAAGTCAATTGCCTGTATAGGGAAGCCCCAGTGCTTATTGAGCGCTTTCTATGGTACTTCGACACTGTATCCCCGGAACAGCGGCAACGGCTGCTAGACCCCGATCAGCTCTCACCGCTCGACTGCCCACAGATCGGTCGCATACAGGATCAGTGGTTAACCCACACGCTGGCAGTTTTCCAAATTTTGCCTATTAGCCGACGGGAAGGCTGCAGAGCACCAACGGTCCCCGCTTCGTGGATTTCTCCAGTGAGGAGAATCGTTCTGATGGCGAGTCTTACTCGCTCCTCACCACCAACAGAGCCCGCTCAAGAGCCACCACCTCGCGCTCAACAACCTTTGTTGAGGACACCAAGGACCCATCCGTACACGACGGAAGTAACTGTTGGAATTTAGGTTTGAGTTGTCCAAATATCCAGTTATCTGTTATGCATCTGAGGGTGTTAGTATTGCCTTCTTCATGTGTTATATAATACATTGTTCTTGTTATGGATTGTTGAACCTGCTTATGGTAGTGTTGAGTCTTGTCACCACTAGTTGGTGCTTGTATCTGTGTTATGGAACACAATCTGTTGTGACACGGTACAGATGTGTCACTAGTTTGAATAAAGCAGTCTTGTTATGATGTTACTCACTTTTTGTCTGTTCTTGCTTTCTGAACTGCCAACTCTTTGCTTCAACAGTAACCACCAGTGCCACCCTTGCGCGCCGTGGCACTAGACCGCGAACCCGAATAACCACGATGGTAGCGTCCTGAGGCTGGGAACAAGTCCTCCAGCAGGAGCCCCGTTCCTGTACCATCACAGAAGCCCCAGCCAGACCTCCACCATCCCCGAAAACATTGGCATTCCTCCGAACCCTGGAGCTGCAATGTCCCGCGAGGGCCCCAACGCCGGACCCTGAACTTGAAATCCGCCCACCGTCACCAGCGAAGCCTCCATCGCCTCCGGACTCCGACGAGCCCGACATGCGGGTCTCCAACCGCAAGGCCAAGATTGCCCGTAGGGAATTACTCCCAATGTCGGTAGAATTTGCGTATTCGAGGATTCTTCATCCCCAGGACCCTCCACCACTCGAGGACGACACGCCAACGTACACCCGAGTCAACGAGCGCCCGGACCTGGATGGCGAGGCCCGCCAGAGAGCTTTGGAATGGACCCGAGCAGTCCGCCCGGCAAGAGCTCTGCTTCAGACGGCAGACGAATATCAGCGATACCAGATCGCTAAGGCCACGCAGCGAGTGTGTCAGATCTGCCGGGAGTTCGACCGCGACGAGGATCGAGGAGACCCTCATCGACGGAGAGTGCTGAGAGTGCTCGAGCATTCCCCCACGGAGAGTGCTCGAGCAGGGCCAGACTCGCCACCACCACCGCTTCCACGTCATTAGGGAGACGTCCAACTGGAAAGAGATCGCGACTTTATTGTCGCTAGGAAGGGGACGTGTCGTGATCTCAATTTAATATTTTATATTGAATTGGGGTCATGATAACCTTGCGACCTCATCGTCGCACACATGTGGCGGATGTTGACCGCCATGACCCTTGACTCACACCTCACCCTTACAGAGTGGACAAAGGGACGGTGAGACATCACCTTGAGGAAGAAAGCAGAGCAACGACCCCGGCTTTTGTTCTTGGTTTTGGGGCCAACACATGGCGACTTGCTGTCGCCAGATTACTCCCACGCCGTCCACCAGGACCCGAGTGCATTTAAGGCACCTTGGCAGGAAGTCCGGACACAGAATCATACCCCAAACAACCAAAAACCAGAACAAAACGCAACGAAAACCTCACCGAGTCAAACCTTACCAAATACAAAGTAACGGAGTGACCGAGGTTATGTATTGCAACGATTATGGTTGATCGACCAACAGGTCGTAGAGACGAAGTTAAATCGCCGGAGAAAACTGCGATCGATCCCCAGGACGACGACAGAAAACTGCGACCGATCCTCAGAACGACGACAGCACCGGCGCGTGCCCTGTCAAGGAGCCACAGGACCACGATCCAGGACACGTCGAGACCACTCCGTGACCAAACCACCGTAGATCGACGGATTATTTGTAAAGTATAGAGTTTTTGTAGAGCTTCGGCTCCAGTTATTCCTTTGAATAAACGTCGATCCGTTTGTATTAACCCGCTCGTTTTATTTATTTGCTATTTTAATAACGCTGTAATTTAAGTAACGGTAGTCCAGAGTAAGTATCGACAATAGAGTAAGACTGAGAGTAAGAAGGTAGGAGATCCAAAATCGGAGCACGACAAGTTTTATGTCAAATATGTAATTTAATTATAAAACTGTCCCTTCTATCCACATTCTTGAAGGGATTAAAAACTCTCCTTGTCTACATGCGCAGATGCAAGTTTGTGACGTCATTTGCAAACTTGCCAGTGGCCAATGAATTAATCAGGCAGACAGATTATCCATCTCGACTGCCAGGGACCTAAGGCTTAATAAGTCCCAGTAACGGGATGGAAGGAATCAGTTCCTCACCAAATACCTGCTATCAGCAACAATAAGAGACTTCGTAACCTCACCATCAAGCCAGCAGTGTGCCATCCAAGCCCAGTGGAGTGACGGAGGTTGTCTTATTCGGGCCATTTATTTGTCAGTCCGGGCACAATCTCCAGACCACTGCTGCCGGGCAAAACACATGACAATGATTGATGCAGATGCATGGTTTAGATGTTTGCAACCTTCATATCATTGCCCTGTCCTGGACACTTCATAGGTTCGCTGACCTCGAGCCCAAGATCAGTTAACCCAGATGCAAAGCCATATTAACTAAAACACACTAATGGCTGAGGCAGCCATACCTTCTCCTCAGTCCTTTTGCCAGTCCACCCATGGTTAGCACAACCGACTCATATTGGTCAGCTGCATCTGAACCTTCCAAGTATTGGATGCCAATTCTCTTTCTTTTTTTTTGTTCTTGTACTTGAAGGAGTAGCATCTGCATCCAGAGCCATGCCAAGAGTAGTTGGTGCCAGGGTGCCAGGCCTAATTTGCCATCCCAACAGAATTGGCCACAAATATAGTAGAACTCAGTCCACCAGGTGGACGCAGATTTCATGCCGCCCCTGAATCCTGGCTCCAGGGTGCGGAGCGCCCCTTGCACTCCGTGCTTGGTTTGGCGTGGCCCTGTTCGTTGCCCACTGGCTTCTCTTGGTCATATGTTGTTGCTGTGGGATCTGTGGCGTTCCATGGTGAGGATCAGTCACAAAATAATTTCTTTAGGCTTTTCAAGTACTAAAATTGCCAAAACGTTTTCTGGATTCAATAATATTGTTTAAAATTTAAAAACTTAGTTTAAAAATTTAAAATTTTTTAGAAATATTTTTAAATTAATTTTTGTAGTTTAAATTGAATTTAAAAAAAAAACAAATGTTATTAAAACTTACTATTTCTAAATGCAGAAATTTTAATATTAAAGTATCGCTCTTTCTGTAGACTTAGTCGATATTGGCTTGGCGCTACCTTGTGCTAATTTGACGAAAGTGTGTCTCAGTGGCCGCCATCGCCTTCTCCCAATTCAAAACATCCAATACAACCTCTAATCATTTAAGCTGGTTCTGCTTTAATTTCTATTAAGATGACAACTTTAGTAGCTCACTACAATTATACAGTAATTGCGGTTCTGATTTTGTCTTTAATTATTTTCGGTAAAACTAAAATTATATTACAATCAACTAAGCATCAAACCTGCTTTCAAGTCATGTGATTTCGTAATAAACCATTATGTTTCTTTTTCAGGTCATTATTACTTAATAAGTGGGTTAGGACAAAGAGTAGATTTCGCGTGGTGAGAAACTTTACTTGATCAAATTAATATATTTAATACTTAAACTTATTTCTGTAAGGTTTTTATCGAACACCTCACCGTACTTATGGGCAAATGTGGGCATAGCCCTAGCAATATCATTATCAGTTGTTGGAGCCGCTTGGTAAGGGAAATAAAAATATTTTAGTTACAATAAAATATTAAAATGAATTTCGTTATTGTAGGGGAATTTACTCAACTGGTGTGAGCATCGTTGGTGGTGGAGTTCGAGCACCGAGAATTAAAACGAAGAATTTAATCAGTATTATTTTCTGCGAGGCTGTGGCCATTTATGGAATTATTATGGCTATAGTTATTAGTAGTGTAGAAGATCCAATTAAAGAAAAAGATAAAGATGATCAGGATGAAGTGTATCGAAATATGCTTGCAGGTTTGTATAAAAATCATTCGATCAAGTCAACTTGAATCACATAATTTCTTTGAATCAATTTACATCACTTCTGTTGAACGTGATTTTGTAGCAAATTTAAGAGTTCCTCGGACCCAATAAAAAAAAAAAAAAAAAAAAAAAACATTTTTTGCGACAAATTAAAGAAATTTTAGTAGAGAAATTATAAGGGACTTTGATTCATAAATTAGAATTTCTTGGTTTTTGCCACGTTAAAGTAACTTTATTGAATTCAGGTCTTAGAATTAACAATGAAAATAATTTTGTGTTAATAAAAGAATTTGGTTTAAATTGTGTCACTAAAAATGTGTTCAATTCACAATTCCATAGACATTGCTTTAAGTTAATTCTATAAAATCTTTTTTGAATTTTAGGTTATTCAATGTTTGCAGCTGGTCTCACAGTTGGATTTACGAATTTATTTTGTGGTATCTCTGTTGGAACCGTTGGATCTGGAGCAGCATTAGCTGATGCAGCCAATGGCAATTTATTTGTTAAAATATTAATCGTAGAGATTTTTGGCAGTGCAATTGGTTTGTTCGGATTAATTGTTGGAATTATTCAGGTGACTATCCAAGTTCAAACTGATAAATATATTTTTAAAATATTTTTTCTTTTTAGATATCGAAAGTAAAACTGGGTGGTACAATGAAGTGAGAAACAAAAATAATGCATATTTACTACATATTTATAATATACTAAGAAGATCAAAATCAAGATAAAATTGCAATTTTAAATTCATTTGTAGATTATGTGAAAATTGTCTTAATTTCTGTAAATAGTTTATTTGCTCATGTAGATTATTTTTCTTTTTCTTTTGTTTATAAACAAGATGTTAACTTAAAACTCACGTGATCCAAGATAAATGATGTAAACATTCCAAATGTAGTACAACGCATGTATGTGATGTGGTTATCTTGAGTTTGAATGACAATAAATCCAGTCTCGTATTTAATTTAATATGTGAAATGGTCATTTTCACACAATCTACAATTACTAATAAAAATTGCATCATTATTTAAGCTGATTCAAAGTTTTTAAAAAGTTGTGTTTTAATTGAGTTCATGTTTTATCCCTTATATTTGTAAAGGAAATTATGTCAACTCTAAAGCATATGCAGTTTTAAAAACCATTTAAAAGTTAAATTGGTAGTTACGAAATCTACTGTTAGCTTAACTGGCAATTTTTACCTCTTATGTTAGAAAATTTTGTTGCATAAGTTAATCTTATGTTAAATTAAACAGAAGTTAATTAAACAATGAACTCAAACATGATTGGCTTAAACTCAATCACTTGATTTGTACACATATTCTCAAGTTAGAAGTTTAACTGGCTAAAAATGGGCAGTTAAATTTTAACTTTCAGTCAGCACAAATTTCAATTTAAAATTTTAGTGCAACAAAATTTTATTTAACCTGTGATTATTTTGCCAGTTAAACTCTGATCTCAGTTTAACTGGCAAAATAATTGTATGGTTTATGTTATAGTCAAGACGAATTCTCAAAATCATTTACTTTTTACAATTATTTTATTGGTTACAAAAGCTATCAAAATCATACATCAAACTTTAATCTATTTCTACCCACTTTTATTACATCTGATCAGACTCACGTAAACACTATCATTTAGACAATTAAATTAAAAAATTAAGTTTTCATGCAAAATATTATTTTAATTGTATAATATGAATCACAAAAATTGTCATCACACGTTCACATTAAGCTTGCTTTTTTGCAAACTAAACAATTGTTTAGTTGAACATTTTTTTAAGCAGCACATTATATTATATTCCATTTAAATTAGCAGGGTTGAGCAAACATTATTACATTCTTATTTGCAGAGATTTGCAGTTGTTTTATGACAGGTCACAGCCTTGTCAATTAGTAAAAGGTAAAAAAGAGGTATAAAAGGATAAATATGCCAAAAGGGTTATGTAAAAATAGCGTTTGTATATTGAACATAAAAAGTCTACTGATCACTTCTATCTTCAGGTACAGATTCGATTGTCTCCTCCAATACATTGTCTGGTTCTTGTTTCTTCTGCTTTCTGCCAAAGTTTTCTATTTTTTGATGCAGATCTTGTTGGAATGCAGGATTTGGACCGAAAGGGACTTTACCGCCTTTGCCATTGGAATAAACACCACGATATGTTCGTGAGGAAGTTTTGCCAAATGAAATGCGAGGGATCCAGAACCAACGGAAAAATTTTGAATTGTCTTCGGGTCGAGGTGCCATGATTATCTCTGGTTTTGATTTAGGTTTGTGTTCTTGGAATAAGTTCATGATGAAAATTGCCTGAAAATTAATGTTTTGAAAATGTTTGAGACAATTTTCCTTAAAAATTCTCATAAGTTGCTATTGTTATTAAAATGCCAATTTTCTAATTTAAAGAAAAAATTAAATACCTAGAAAGACTGAAACTGGTCAAAATGACCAGAACAATAAAATTGCATTAAAACATAGTCAATAAATAAAATATAACTTATTTATAAATCTAGCCAATATATTTGAGTGTTCTAATAACTACAATACATATATGAACAATTATTCATTGTTCATTGTTCCTCCTATGACTTAGATTCTAAAGTTCTCATGTTTTACAAATACTTACGACTTTTATAAAACACTGTCTAAGGGCTGGTTGCACTAACCTCAGTTAAACTCTAATCTCAGTTTAACTGGCAAAATAATTGTAGGTTAAATAAAATTTTGTTGCACCAAAATTTTAAATTGAGATTTGAATTTTAATAAAAGTTAAAATTTAACTGCCTATTTTTGGCCAGTTAAATCTTTAACTAGAGAATACATTTACATGCATTCTCTAGAGAGAGTACATATCATATGATCCAGTTTAAGCCTATCAGATTCATAAATTGACAGTAGAGGTTAAGATTAATTGTTTAATTAACCAAGATTTAAATTAACTTGAGATTAATTTGTGCAACAAAATTTTTTAAAGAAAAGTTAAAAATTGCTAGTTAGGCTAACAATAGATTGCTTAACTACTGATCTCACCTAGATTGGTGCACCCGCCCCTAACTGTTTTTATACATGTCATTTTGACTAGTTTAATGCGTTCTAGGAAGGTTGATTTTTTAGTATTTTTGGTATTATAGGGTTGTAACCAGTTCTGCAAAGATTCATGGAGATTAGGAATTGAATTCTCATTCACAATTTACTTTTAAAATCTAGATTTGCAATTTTATTCATTTACACTAGTTATGTTAAATATTACAAAAATATGAATTCTAACACTTGATAAATATTTTGAAAAATGTCTACTGTGACAAGAATTCCCTATTTGTTTGTAAATAACTAAATCTTAAGTTTTTATTTTCTAACTTACTTTATTTTGTTGAGAAGTATACATGCAGTACTAATATAGTCTTCTCAACAAAAACAGTATTCAGAATGAAAAACATTTTATGAATAGCCAGCCCACTCTTCTCTATTATTCTGGTTTGCACTTTCTCACAAAATATTTAATTTGCTCATTATCGTCTCCATAAGTGAATAATCGGCAGCCATTGCTAGGCAATATCACAAGGTTGCTGCTAGGTGATATAATGATGTTTGCCAAATTTATCAATAAGTTACAAATATCATTTAAAAAATCTGTATAATTGTAGAATTCACAGAATTTATTTTTAAAGTAAATCAATAATTATAATTTGCAATTCCAATTCAAGCAGAAAATGAAGAATTGATATATAATTAAATTAAGCTTTCCAAAAAATGAATCTAGAGTCGATTTATGAATCTGAATTCAATTTACTTTCACATTCGATTTCAAATTGAGTCATTGCACCACTGATCATAATCTGTTGGCATTTCATCATTAATTGAAATTATTCAGCCCAAATTATACTTGTTTATTGAATTATTGACTTTCAATAGATTGGGAACATGTCTACTTCAATCAATACTCTGGGAGTTATTTATTAAAATTATAATTATATAATTATTTTTGCAGGTTTACATCTAGAATTGCCATCATCTATCGCTATCTGCCATTCTCAGGGCCATCTTAAGATTTCTTAAGACTCTGGCATAATATTTAAATGGGCTTTACCCTATTCAGGATCTATATTGTTTTCCCCTCCTTCAAATTCTAACAAATTATGTCATGTAAAGCCAAATTTATAAGCTCATTTTATAAGTTAACAAAATTTTAAAATTTAAATTTTTTTGACTATAGGCTATGGGAGGGCTCCTTTTTTAGCTCAAGGCCTTGTGCCCAGGCCCAGTTGACTCCAGTCTTAAGATGGCCCTAGCCATTCTTGGAATCAGGTTACCTACAAGATAATTATCACTTAAAGACTTACAAAGTACAGAGCAATGCTGGTCCCAATAGCAAAACCAACAGCCACATCTTCCCAATGATTCTGATTGGTCATTAGCCTGGAATAACCAGCCAACAGTGAAAGACCACCAGTAATCAATAACAACAGTGGACGTAAGGCATACGTTCCATGCATACGAAGAACATTATGTAAGTAAACCTGAAAATATGCATATAAACATCAGTTATTATTCCTTGAAATATTATTTGATTATCTGTATACCATTGTGTAAACTGCTGCATAAGATGATATCGAAGCATAAAAAGATGGAAATGAAAGTCTGGCATTTCTTAGTTGATATGAATCTTTGGTTTCGCAGTAATTGGTCCCATTAAGAAGATCAGTAGTACTTAATTTACAGGAAATGCCATCAGGATCACAAAGTGTTAGAAAATATGGGCGTGGACGGCCTGACATCAGTTTAATGCCATCAGTTATAATTGAAGTCGAAAATGCGCCCAATAGAAAAGAGCCTGTAAATATTAAAATATTTTGGAAAATTGATTCTAATAAAATGCCATAATTTGAAATAGGAAAGTTCTTGATTAATATTAACCTATAAATCTAAGTAATCGCCTGACAAGTAGTGAGACTTGACACGATGAGCAGTGGATTCGAATAGTTTTTCTCGGTTGTGGTGAGAAAATCCAATATCCGATTTCTCCAAAAAGAATCTAAATATTAAAAAAAAATTATAATCCATTTGTTTAGAGTTCTTGCTTTTAAATTTATTTTATTTGAACTAAAAAAATACTTCAGACTGAGTTTAAAGTAAAAAGGTAATAGTTTTTTTTATAGTAGTTGACATTAATAACTACAGTTGATATACGTATACTGTACCGTTATTGGAGGTAGTAAACAACTGGCAGTGTAAAGAATTTGGGGATCCACATCAAAAATGGCATTGTAGTTATAAATTGGCTGTTTGAGTGATATATCATCACAAAAAACTGGTTTTTCAAAAACTGGAAATTCATCTGTGAACCTAAAAGTAATTACAACAATTATTTTTAATTGATATTTTACCACCTAAGGTTCAATAATATTGTTTTGTACAGTATTATAGTCAGTATGCCTTCATTTGAAACTTCAATTAATAGATAAATAAAAATCAGGAATATCATAATCTTCAAAATCCAAGAGTTTCAGATTGTTTACTTGAAAAACTTAATAGCTTATCAATCAAATGGAAACTATAAAATTAATTTTTTAACAAGATGCTTTATTTGCATTTTGCTATTTGGATTTGTATTTTTTTTCATCTAAACTAAAATTTAAACTAACTTATAAGTATTTATTTAATAAATGTATTCTAAAATTCTAAACTTGAGTTTTAGCAATGCAATTTTGCAATGCGGAATAGAAATTACAACTATTTACTTAAAACAAATTTTTTTTTTACCAAATAGCATTGTGTAATATAAGGATTACAACTAATGCACATGAAAATCTCAGATTATGGGAAATAAATAGAATACTTCAAGGTTACATTGCACATTTTCTTATCAGCAAAAACCTGAGGATTTAAAATGTCTAAGCCTCATGTATGTTAATTAACTGGATTTTTCTTGTCTATGCAATTCCCAAAATTTCATTATGCCTAAAACAATAAGAAGTCTAACGTAATTATTTTTTTACTAATACTTTTACATTACATTCAGTAATAACTAACTCTAATAATGCAGATAATTTGCAAATATAAGAAAATGCACTTTTGTGGATGCAAATACAAAATCTTACCTGAGATAATAGGCAAGCAAGGCTAGGCACATTAATATTAATATTTCCATTGTGAGAACTGGCAGTAAAAAGTGATTGATCTTAAGGTGTGACTCCTCCCCCTCCATGTATTGCAAGGAATCAACTTCGGTGACGTCAGGTTTGATGCCACTTGCCTCCTGACATACTACAATATCATCTTCACTTTTGTTCATTCTTGAGTTGTAGGTAAAACTTGACTCTGATATGGTATCATTCTATGACATGAGAAAATTATTGATTAAGTTGGGTTGTAATCTACAACAAACTAACATGTTTCCACGTGGCTACAAAAGGTGCTGATATTTTGTACAATTCCATTTTGGAATAAAATTATCAGGTGAAAGAAAAATGAAAAATGACTGTTCAAGAGATTTAGTTTCATGTACTTGTGACATCTGGTGGCTGAATGTGTGTTTAGTTGCAATTTGATTATCAGGTATTAATGAATGATTTCATTTATATCTTATTATATCTTATTTTATTCAAGCTTAAATGCTTCGAATGCTGCTAAAAAATAATAACAAAAACTTTCAATTTGAAGCAACTCATAAATTTCAAAGTCTGATTTTGGTAATATTCTGACAATCAAATTAGAGTGGGTTTCACTCAATGTCAGTTTGCTTTATAGATTTAGCTGAATTTCTGACATTAATCAATGAAGATTTTTTAATAATGTTTTGGTGATTTGATATAAAAAGTTAATTGTTTACTGATAGCAAATAAAGGTACGTTTGCTTTAAGTTTATAATGACAGTGCCTTTATGAGGTCCTCTGGGACATGAGGTCTTACAGCACTACTTTTAAGTGCTTTGCATCATTATTATTTTAGGCTAAACAGTAATCAGTTTAACTAAGATGACATAAGATGCCACAAATTATAGAAAATGTATAAATTATCTATGCATTTATAATTTAATTTTCAAACAAATTTTTAAAACTGCTTTTATTGACTCTTCATACAATTTCCCAATATTCGGTAACATGAACTTCACTAAAAGCGTTCGATAAAACACACACAGAAGCTCAAACTAAACCGATGACTCATTAAATTGGAAAATCAAATAACATGTGTCATTAGTAATTTTATATTTTTTGATTCTACAATTTTTCAGTCTTAAAAAAAAAATCGATTTTTTTTTTCTAACCACAAACAATTATAATCCGACCAAAAAGTCGTTAATTTTAAAAAGAAAAAATATGGTGTGTATTATTAGAACGATCCAGTCTCCCCCATCTATTTTTCCATCCCCTTCCCACTTTAACCAACCCTCTGTCTTGAATATGGCGCGTGCCAGATGCAACTGTGGGGATTTAGGGGCGACTGGTATTGAAATATGACTCACAAAACTGTGCATTTTAAACACTAAAACCAAGAAAATCAGTAAAAAAATAATCTAAAATAAAAATCCCACTAAAATATTCCGAAAACTATAAATGTGAATATAAAATCGCTAAACACGAGCCAACAATTGCGCCAGACACGAAAGAAGTGAAAATTGAATATTAAATTAAAATAGCTTCAAAATGATACGTTGATAACAATGAAACTTAACGACTGTAATAAAAGGCCAATTAAAAATACCCGCGTGTGATTCACTGACAATGAATAATAAAAATGCAATGGAAAAATATTCTCTTTTTTATTATGGTCTTTTATGCTGTGTATTATAAGAGAAAATAGATTTGTTGAAAATTCTTACCTGTTCGTGAGTCAATTTAAGTTGCTATTCGAGTGGAAAGAATTTATTTTGCCAATTCTGTGACCAATTTCAAATCCACTCCTCGGGATACAAAGCTGCTTCTGTTGTTGATGTGATATGGCAGACTGCACATGCGCCGTTGCTACGAGGTTGTTAGGAGAAGCTTGGATCAATAGAATGGAAATGGACTGGCAATTTATTTGCTGATTATTGTAAGCAATGGATGGGGAATGTAAGGACTTGAGTAAAAATTGATGTTTTGAAATATTTATTATTTTATTTTTTTACAAAATCATTTTTTTTATTTTATTAAATAAAATATTGAAAGGAGAATGAAAATTTAATCAGCGGTGTTGAATTGAATACATTTCTGTTGAATTGTTTCCATTGTGTTGTGTATTATGTGTTTTAAGTATCAAGTTTCGCTTTAAAATACAGTTTATGTAAGTATATCTAGTTGCTTTTTCCGGATTGTACACATCTGCCATCTGGTGAATGTATTTGGAAAGTCATTAAAGGTGATTCTAAGCCTAAGTTTCAGTTTGAAAAGGTTTAATGAGGAATTAAAGGTTTACATTCAGGTTTTAATGGGATAAATTTTATGATAACTTTGAACTATTGCATGTAGATTAAATTTTGGATAAACATTCTTGAGACAATTTACATAATTAGTTATGAAAATTTTTATCAATTTATGGATTAAGCAATAAAAATTAGCTATAAAACTTAACCACAATTCTGATTAAACTTTCATGAATTGCTTTTAAATAATACTAATACAACAACCTCATGCAGTGTTAATAATGCAGTTTAATTTATCCTTATTCAATGCTTTATAAAGTTTTATTTCCTCAGCTTTAAATTCAATTTTTCAATTCAATTTGCTCAAATCTCAAACACATTAGACATTTTGACAACTCTGTGCACAAAATGAAATATGCCCTAAGAATTATGAGGAAAAAGATTTTGTTTCATGGTAATACATATAGAAAACTTGGAAGATTTTCACCTTTCTTTGCTAGTTATAGAAAGTAAAAGTAATCTTTAAAATCTGAATAATTCTGACTATGGAAGCATTAAGAAACACTTATTATGAAGCTTGGCTGAATTTCCATTTTAGCTTATCTCAAGAGACAACTCACAGCCAGTGGGTGTAAATACAAATTAAGGGCTTTCAATTTAATGCAGATAAATTTTTTTTAGTATTTTATTAAGTAATCTATTCAGACGAAACTGTGTGCTACGTTTTGCTTCTTAATTATAAGATAAAATATTTTGTATGCATAGCTAATGCTTTTCTTATGTGTTCTTTAGAAACTGTGGATGCATTGTATATAACAGTTATACGCCTCTGCTCACTGCAGATAGTTCTCGTGTTTTTGGAAAGAAAATTAAATATTAAATCATTGTATTAATTAAGTTTAGTAAAGAAGTTGTGTTCTATGTGCTGTTATTGTTGCATAATTTTGAAAATGAATGTATGAAAACCAATGAAAATTTGTTTTCGTAGTCCAGGTCCAGGCACGGAAATTCCTTTATGCCTCGATCAGTATCCACTTCTAAAAATAACTCCGACAGAATAGATGTTGGTTGGTTTGATAAAATGGACAATTCTATCAACAATTCTTCATCATGGAAAAATTCATTTTCTTTTCTGACTTTGACTAGAATTTTTTGTTGATTTTTTCTTATTTTCTTTGTATTTTTGATTTTGTCTTTCATTTCCATGGAGAATATTTCTTTGTTTAAAGAGTACATTGATGACTGTGGTATTTATTGAATGGATAGTTTGGAGAGTTTGATGGATAGTTTGGTACAATGTACTAAATCGCATTTTTTTTGCATTGTTGGTAAAACTGATATTCACGTTTTTGTATGATCCTCATTATATGGAACTTGTAGGCAAATTGAAACTTAATTGCTGTTTTGCTAATTTATATTTTTTTACATTTTTTATAAACTATAAAAAAGATCAAAAGTCAAAATCTCAATTTGTTGCAAAACAAAAGAAAATTTATTTAACCAACGGAAAAAAAATTGTTTCCTGCACTTGCAATCCGCAAAATTTAAAGATTTGTGGCTTGCTTTCAACCGCAATTGCAATGGGTTGAACATGTGGAGAAAGATTAACTTTGACAAGAATTACTTCTGTCTATCTTAGCTGTTTTCGCGAAAGACTGGACAGGATCTAAAATAACAAAAATGTGTGCAATGAGAGGGATAAAAAGATTCAATTCTGTAATTTAACTTTGATTTGCTTAATTCAACCCAACAAAATTCATCTACTTGAATATAAATAAAAAATGCCAAAATGTTCAACTAATTGTTCCCAAAAAGGCCTGTAATATCTTATTTATAACAAAATTGCTGTATTAAGTAGATGAATAATTCATTGTAATTTAATTTTAATTTTTAATGAGTAATAAAAATTAATAAACATTTGGTCATCTTTTTTGGCATAGTTTGGAAATTGTAAAAAATGTGAAAAGTCTTTCTTTTTAACCCTTTAATGTTATTTTGATGTAAACAATGACAGACATACCTCTTTAAACAATTAAAATTTAATGGCATTTTCATATGCTTTCATTTGGGAATGTTTTCTTCCTTTTTACTTCTTCATTCTAAATAATTAGAATTATCATTGACTTAAGGGTTTTGTTTTTTTATTTCTTAATTACAAATTCTCTTGTGAGTCTTTAACCAGTGAGCATAATAAGCCTTTCACATTTACCCATAGAATAGAAGCTTAAATTTTGATTTTGAATGGCCCTGAGAAAAAATATCTGAAATCGGATTATATTTACTTAAAATAGTCCGTTATTGCAAGACGTGACCTTTTTGTTATATCAAAGAGGATTATAACACCATGAGAATAAGAAAAAATGAAAAGAACATGCTCAGTATTCAATTAATTTAAATTGAACTAGAATTCATTAATATTATAATGGAAAACTATTTTTTTCCCTAAGCTCTCCAGTGAAATGCTAAATCGATAAAATTTAATTTGAAAACTTGTTGGACACTTGGTTAATTGCAAGTGACCCTTTTTCTTTAAAAAAAAAACCTTTTTAAGTTGTTAATGACATGGAATGTTGGTGTCATTAACTAGTAAAACAAAAGGATTGAAATAATTGAGTGTGAAGCCAAATAAACAGTTGCACTTTCATAGTAACAGTAGAAATGTTCAAGTGTTGTAAATGTGGTCTTCTGCAGATGAAAGAGATTGTAACAAAAGAAAAAACTGAAGCTGATGTTTGTTATAGTGACTGTCAAAACAATAAGAATGTTATCACAGAAATATATTTTACTTGTGTTTCTTTTGAGAGACAGTTTCTATATGCCATTTTTTTTTAGAATTGCAGTTAAAGCCATGTTATTCATGCATATTCTCTTTGTTGAAATGAATAAAAAATAAATAATTTTTGGGGATTTTGCTCATTGCCTCGTCAAAATGAGGTCACAGCTATTATTGCTCATACACTAATAGGTCTGTCAGCAAGGATTCCATTTTCCATGAATTTCACAAATAATTTATTCAACATTGCAGAAAATCAATGGTAACAAAATGAAATTTAGCATTAGTTAAGTATAACTGCCAGTTGAATTATTTTAGGAATTTTGGCTATTAATTTAAAATGGTAATCAAAACTTAAAACCATCACAAAATATTGAACAAACTATTTAAATTTCTGATTACAATTCCACTGCCAATAACATGAAGTTTTAAATCAAACATTTTAAACTTTTTACCTCTACTTACTGTTTAACTTATTGGCAATAGATGACATATGTCTTAAGGGAAGCAGAAGTTTCCTTTTTGAAAAAAACCTGGCAAAAAATGGTTAGAAGTGTGGTGCAGGTTTTATATGTCATTTTACTTTGTCTTGAGAATGAGGGGCAGCTTGAAGCTGACATGCTGCAGTTAGATCGCTATTGGCAGTGTCCTAGAGACAGGGATTTGGTGAGAAGAAATCCCTCTTAAAGGCTGTGACAGGAAGTGATGCGTTCTTTTGTCTCCACTGATCACATTGCCTGAGGTTGGCTCTTTTCTAAGCTTTTTAGATTCCATGCGAACTTGGTAAACACCCTGTTGACACACTTGTACTGCAGATTCTTCTCCTTCAGTAGTTAAGATGTGTGGTTTTTTTTGTTTGAGTAGAAACAGGGGCCACGTAATTCCGTCATTTGGAAGAAGAAAATAATTAAATTTTTTTATAATTTGAATACATTGAATTAAGGATGGGTAAACATTGGGAGTGTCAAGTAAAACACAGCAATTAGTGTTTAAAGGCTTGTGAAGTTTTATTTATTTATTTGGCAAAAAATTTTGTGTTTTGAGAATTTTTAATGGAAATATAAATAGAAAAAACTGAACATTTGTATTTTTCTGGATATCTTCCAAACTGTGCTAAAATTATTTATTCATATCCATTGAAATTCATTGCTTTTCCAAATTGTGTTGTCGAATGTGAAATTTGTTAAGTGAAATCACGAATAAAAATTGATGAAGTTGGAATTGCCAAGTAAATAGAGTGAGAAATAGAGATGAATGTTATGATAAGCATTTTATTTTCTAGAATTGTATGCGGCATTATGCTTGAACTTTTGTGATGCATGGAAATGAAATCCGATAGCAAAATTACTATTTTTTAATTCCAAAGTTATATGAAAATTTATAAAACTTTATTGACAGACTTTCAACAGCAGTTTGCCATTCCCTATAAAGCTTGAGGATTCCTTAACGTAAAAATAAAAAGGTATAAATAGGTTTAAGGTTGTCTTCTTACACAGTCTTCTACAATTTCTATTATATTTTAATATCTGTCTACAATATAAAAATGCCCTTTCACACTTATTTGGCAAAGGACAACTTCCTTCGGAATTAAAGCAATTGGCTCATGTTTGGATTATTATCCTTGCGCGTTAAAGGTCTCTAGAGTGGCAAAATTATACCAAGACTTGTCCCTGCTCATCAACCTTGCTTGATATTATACGAAGGATAAAAATACATCTATCCTAGGTGTATTATGTAATTTCCCATTAGAGCAACTTTTTCTGCTTTAATGAAAATATGGATATTATGAATGCAATATTTATTGTTTATTAGTTTTATTTATATATTTATCTCATTTTGAGTTTTTTTTTAAATTCAACAGACTTTTTATTCTCCTATAACATATTCCCTTCAATTGTCTTTATAGTCTTTATTTATTAACGAACCAAAGCGTTTTTTCTCTTGAAATGAAAAAGACGAGACTTTTATGTCTCCCCACATACCATCATCTCCTCGAGTGAATATAACTTTTTCATTGGACAATTAGATCTTTATATTTTTTTATGACTTTGACTTTTGAGGCTCGTAACCTCAACATTTAATATCGAGTCAAGTATTTATGCCAATATTTAATCTTTAAAAAATTCATCAAATTTTATTAAAGACTCTAGTTTAGAAGGAAATAGTTATTAAATTGTTAAATAACCTTAATTATTGATATGAATTTAGATTGAAATTTAGGGTAATGAGTGATTAATATTAATAAATGCTATTAGGAAATTATAATATTTTGATTTTAATTAGGTTTTATTTCTAATTATGTAATTTTGGTTTTAGTTATCTATCAATAGGTTCTTTCATTCTACTGCCAGAATAAACTAATGACCTATTCTGCTACTCTTATAAATCATTCGGAATTATTTCTTTGTATAACTGCCTCTACCTTAATGCAATTGTTGCTCGGACCATTTTATTAATGAATAGTGGTGTCTTGGATGATATTAATTATATTAATATGATCATATTTTATAAAATAATGCAGATATGAGAGCCATTAGACAGTGCGAGTTTTCTCGTTAATTACGAGACGTGAAAAGAATGAATGTTTTCATATTTTAAATGATCTCGTAATTAGACTTTCGTATAGCAATGCGGCTTTTATAATGTGAGGAAAAGTGAGATATAACATTGTTAGGCCTTTAATTGAGGATCTGTTAAACGCATTATGAAGAATACAATATTTCTTTATTTTTTCTGGACTATTATTTTATTAATCTACACTGCTTGACTACATTAGTGTCACTTACATTCCGATTTTTCTACTTTCGAGTTTGATTATTCCTCTGTGTTTTTGTTATTGGATTGTCTTAAAATATCTTGTGAAGGACACTGGAATTGTATTGTATTCTCAGGTTTATTCTGCGCTTGGGAATTTGTACTTTCATTTGCCTGTGTCAGCTTGCAGATTAGCTACTAAAGTCGATGATTACATTTTCTAACTTCTTTGCTAATCAGAGTTTAAGCCAATTATGCCAAAGAATTTAAATTTTATATTATTTAGACAATAGTTTGATTGTTGATTGCTTTTGTCTTGGGAATTATACAATTTTTCTTAATTTTTCCAATTCTATTAAAAAAATGAGCAAAAAGTTGAATTGCAATTGGAATTGCAATGTTTATAAATGTTTCAATAGATCAGAATTAAAAGTTAAAGTGAAAGAGGCAGTGCAGTTAAATTGAAAAAAAATTGATAAAAAAATTATTTTTTTAAATTCCCAAATTGAATTTTGAAAAGATGGCATTGATATCAAATTTAAAGTTAAAATGAGGACTCAGTGTTGGTGCCAAGGGATAGCTTTACCCACTTCCATTTCATCAATTTCTTAAAAAGTCATCACATTTGTCATTTCTCTGCACAAATCAATGGTAAGATCTATTTGATTTGGATCAAGGCTTCCTCCTCAATCTCAGTGCACTTATTGGCTTCATGCCATCAAATTGAGATTCGTAAATGTGGATGTTGATTTTAATTGAAGCCCAAATAGAAGAGAAATGTTTGATGAATTAAAATGAGTTTTAATTGAAATATGAATTTTTTTTAATTAAACATTTCTTCGATGCTGCTTAATCATTGACAATTTATTTTAATTAAACTTTCTTTAATATAAACATCATCAAAAAATTTTTTTTAAAGATATTGAAGCTGAATTATTTCATGATAACCTCTAAAAACTAAAGGGTATAAAGGTTTAAAGTTACCTAAAAACCTTTGCAATTTCCATTAAAAAATCTCATAGGCATTATAAAAGTTATCCATGTCATGACAGCTTTATACCATTTTATACCCTAAATTTTCTAGTGTTAACACTAGGCGGATTTATTTAATATTTAATATATTTACGTTTGACCAAAAATTGATTTTAACGGTTGAGCCGATTTGGAAATTTCATCGTAGATATCTTTAATGTGCAAAAAAATCATCCAAGAACATATTTTGTAAACAAATATCACATTGCGTTGAAAATAATAAAGGTATACTTTAAAGTTGTTTCCATGTTGACATTTGCTATTTTTATTGTTTTTAATCTTTTTATATTTTTAGTTTTTATAGTGTGCTTTGAATTTAAATGTAAAAAGTATTGTGGATTGGTTGCTGACCTATTGCCAAGTAGTTGGTGAGAAGTCACTGACCAAACGTTTGGCAATGATTTAAATCTTATGTTTCAAACTGAATTGTAAAACCAGTAGCGCAGCTTCTATCCACACTCAAAACATATCAGTCATTTATCACTTTTAAGTAATTTTGTTTTTAATAAAGAATTGTTGATAAATCCGTTAAACTAAGATTAAACTTTAACTGAGCTCAGTGTAAGCTGACCTGAGTTTTTACATTTGGAAATGAGAATTGAAACATATTGTTTTCAAAATTGCCTTGTGAGAATGTATCATACATAAAATTAAAATTGAAAAATTTGTTGAATATATCTGAAATAGCTTTAAAGATGAAAAATGTTTTGCACTGTCAGTGACAGCAGATGGTTATTCTTTCAAAAGGGTATGTATGAAAAGTTTTAAATGTGTCTTTGAATGTTTGCAACAATAAGATTCTTTTGGAATTGTTTTAAAATAGTTGGTTTTGTGAATATTTTAATTTGTTTAAGACTGCAAAACGCCAAACTTTTGAAGAAGAAAGCTTGCTCTCTGGCAGCAGAGTTTAATTTGCAGTAAGAGAAACAAGTTTAAAGGTCAGTCACCGTATATGGACATTGATGGCAAACAAGACAATTTACTCATCTTTCTTTAATGTTATAAGTGCATTCATAATACATTGCAGTTCTATTATTTAATTGAGAGTTATTACAAGGTCTTACCAATAATGAGAAAGAAAATGAAACATAAAAATTATGAACATTGAAATTATTTAAAATAAATAATCAGATTTATCTGTGTGAATACGAAAAGAAAGAAATGTAAGTAACTTAATTCCATATAAATAATCAATACGCTTTGCTGTTTATAAAGCAAGAATGTTAAAGGGCATATTCTCATATATTGAACATTTATAAAGATATTAAAACGATTTAAATTGCAGAAGGTGAGACAACTTTAAATCTCACTCTTATTTTTTTAGTACCATGGGGTGTTCACTGACTGAACGGCAATATTGCTGTTTTTATATCTTTTAAAGGTTACCTCATAATACTAGAGTCATCAGTATTCAACATGCCTTAATTTACATCTACAAATTTTAGATATGTATATAAATTAGGCCTTAATTGAAAACTCAATCCATTATTTACCAGACTGAATATTAAGCCAATCTTGTGACTACTGTAATTGCACAAAGGGACATGTTTTTCTTATAATATCAATTATATCAATATCATGTTATTACGAAAATTCGAAGTCATGATTAGTCGACAGTACAATGGTGGTAACGAGTTATTCAGCTTGTGATGAATCATTTGTAAAAAAATAATGGCTTTTCATTAGTTAGTAATTGATGTGATCATCAGCTGCAATAACACAAATATACTATACTAGAAATGCAATGAAGTCAACTTTTGATTGGTTATTTTGAAGCTAATTATGATTTCTCGTTTGTTGATACTCGAAACGTGGTATTGGTAAATACCACATTGTTCTGCGGAGCAATTGCGAAATGCACCAAACAACTGACTGATAGAAACGAATGAGCTCTTAAAATGACTTCAACATCTGCAACAACTGAACATCATCATCAGTTTTATTAAAATCAAGTTTATTGCATAAATGATGCAATTGAGAGCAACATGTTATTCAAAGTAATTAATGCATTTTATCACTTAAAGCTAATTGGCAATTTCAAACATTTTGACCTCTTTACCAATACCAGTCAGTATCAATTACCAATTACTGTTAACTGAGATTGAAACTTAAAACAGAAAACTTAGTACAACTGATTAATATTTTATAGTTCTTCTCACTACTTTTTTTAATCCATTCAAGCAGTATGAAATTTATTTAGAAGTAAAGAAAGAAAAAGAAAACAGCTCACTTACTAGCTTAAAATTGCTTTCATCCTCATAAAAATAATATAAATTGCTGTAGCAGGTTCAATTTTTAAAGGTGCCAGCAATGAGTGTTGAGGTATAATTTCAGTGAAATTTATTGCTTAACAGTTTAGTGAAGGAATAAAGCAGTTGAAAAGAAACATGTCAGATGAAGAAAGTGGAGGATATACTAGGTAATAAGAGCGTTGAGAGCCCCCTAGTGAATGGAGTGAGTGAGAAGTTAATCAGCTTGAATTGTGGGTCTTTTCTTTCTTTTCTTATTTTTTTTTTAGTTTGACATTAAATTGCACAAATTTCCCCATTTAAAAAGAGGGATTTCCAGTTGAAATGTAAAAAGTTTCTCTTTTGATTTCTTAATTGACATTTTTCATGGAGATGCAAAGTTGAAGATAAAAATGGAATTAACATGTTAAATCTGCTGTCAAGATAGAGTCAACATGTTTCTCTCATTAAGCAAGATAAGGAAAACAGTAGCATAATTGAATATTGTTGTGTGCAACTTGTTTATTATACACTTAAGCCTAATGTGGCAGAAATTACATTTTAACTTGCTCACATGTGGTAAACACCTGGTTGGGATTAGACATTCGCTAACTTCCTTATGACCAATAGTTGATCTTTATTAAGTTGTAAAGGTGTTTTGTGCAAATTAGTGCAAATTTCACAAAGGATAATTTTGCAAGGTCATTGGCTATTCTGTTCTACATAAGTGCAATACTTTGTTTAGTTAATTCATTAATTGCTTTTATTAATGAAACTTTTATGCTGCAACATTGTATAATTTGTTCATTTTAATTTTCTTGCTGACACCATACATGTACTAATTACAGTATGTGATCTCGTCACTATTGTTTTGAAAGAGAATAAAATAATTTGTTTTCATGTAAACATAGATAACACAAATGTTTGTATATGTTTCTAATAATAATTTTAGGGATTTATTTATTTTCTTTTATCTTTTTTCTGACTGAAATTGATAGATGATTAGTGTTAAGATTTTAAATTTCGATTTTGTTTTTAACTCTTCATTCAATACAATGGATTACCAGCACAGCGATAAATGTGATTTAATGGGTTAACCTTAAAACCATTATCTCACATCACTTGCATCACCTTTGTTTTCAGCTATGACCTGAAATAAAAGTGTTAATTTTGCAAGATTTGCTGGATTTAGAGTCATATATCGATCAATATTTCTTTTTTATTTTCAATTCGAAACTTGTTTTCTACTGTCGGTGAAAATTTGGAAACAAATGAATTATTTATCAGAGGAAACATTTTCCGCATTCAATTGTATTTTCAATGGAATAAAATATTATAATTATTAATAACAGTCTCAGAAATTCTTTAAAATATATTATAAACTCTAAAAAAAAAATTTGATTTATGTATAAAATAAATCTTTATTAAAATCCGTCTTTTAATGAAACAACAGTCATGAAATAAATTTTAATTGCGATTTCAATTCATTAACCTTAACAAATGAATTTATTATTATTTCTCTTATGAGATTTTAAAGAATAATTAGCTTAACCCTATAAGTAATGTGACTTTGAGGCATTGCTACTAATTTCTCAAATAAAGTCTGTAGGAGAAACCAACACTATTTCTATAATCAAGCAGTAAATCCACTTCTTTAAACTATGCATTTTCCAGATCAATACAGTGGGATTGCATTGGAATGGTAGCAAACATTCTCTAGAATGTATTCCAGGATTTATTTATGCTGAACATTTCTATACTTATATTGTGGACAGTTGACGCCTCCTAAGGTCGCCATGAGTTCTAGTGGCCTTCAGTGACCTAGTTGAAACACAATGTGTGCAGTTTTAATGGGGAAATTATGAAATTTTTCTGAATCTTAACATTTCAAGAGTTAAACTTTAATACATTTCAAAAACTATAAAATTAAGAGAAACAATAATTCCGCTTAAAAAGCATTTTTATTGATAATTTTGAGCTGTCAGTGGAATCTAATCCCGAATAGAAATTTTTTTTTTTTAGTTTTGAGATTGAAATCCATCTTGACACTTGTAATATGAGTTCCATTAACCAACAGAGTTTGATAAGGAAAATGATATTGTGCTGACATTTTTTTTTTACTTTTAATAGATAGTTTTGCTTTGACCATTCTTTGTGGATCTCCATCTATTATTAGTGGTTCATAAATCATTAAGGTTTGCCACATATTTTGTTTGTCTCTGAGTGTCAGTATCAAAATATGTTACCACTTACAAAGTAAATGGTGAAAAAATGTTATGAAAGTTGAAAAAAGAATTCCAATTCACTACATGGAAAAATATCTTTTCTCCACCAGTTGATTAGAATTGTGAAGGTATTTTTGATAAATGACTGTGTCTGAAAAATAATCTAAAAAGTGTAATTTTCTCAAAAAAATGATTGATACAGTTTAGAAAAATAGCAAGTCAGACATGGTGGTTGCACATGCTGTATTAGTCCCTTCAGGGAATAACAGCAAAGTGGAAAGATCACACATGTCCATTGATCAATTGATGGATTTAATGGGAAACCACAACTAAGACATTAGGAATGATTTTTTAAATGTCTTCTTAACACATCTAAAATAAAGAAAAAGAAGATATGTTTGAAAGAAATAATGAAGAACTGTGTGAAGTTTGAGAATATATGTTAGAATAAATTTCTATTTTCACTAGAATGAATTTGGATAAAGAAATAGGTTAAAGATATCAAACTGCAACGTGTAGGCAATATTCAAAGATATATGTGTTTAACAAATGGTCCATTAAATTAGGAAAATGCTAGTATAAAAGTGATCTATAGGAATTGATTTCTAGTTGAGAATAGGAAGCCAATAGACATTTATCCGTGTTGTGTTCTCAGCTATATATTTGTTACAAAACAGCCCTGTGTCAGAAGTAAATTTGAAAAAAAAGACAGATATATGACATAAAATGTATTTATATCCCTTTACATTGGGAAACCTTAAGGTTTATTAAACAGATCCATGCCATTAGTAATAATAAATTTGAATTTATAAACCTTTTGGTTATTCACATTACATTTTACATTCTTGCCAATCAATTTAATTTATCTTTTTTTAAGTTCAAGGTTGGATTAGAATTCTGAATGTAACTTAATACTTTGTTTGGATTTTGCAGCTATTACTGCCACTTATTGAAGAATAATAAAGAGTAACAGATTTGCCAATAAGCATAAATTGACAACCATTAAAACAAAATTAGAAAATTAATTGTCTGAGATCTTTTTAAAAAAAACTAAAGTTTAGAATTATAATTGCATTAGATTTTCAACTGATTAAGATTAAGATGTAGCTTTTGATAACATTAAAGATAGATTATCTGAGAAATTTAAAGGCATGTTCTAGGGAATGTCTAGCCCCTTAGGCAAAAAATCAAGTGATGTCAAAGTGTAACATTACATGGTGCAAAGTATTAAATATCTTGTTATTATTGACTTTAAAAATTTTATATAACAAATTCAAATTTTATTCTACAGGCTTACAAAAGTGAAAAACCAAAACTGCAACTTTCTCATTATGACAATCTTTTAAGCTTGAATAATATTAAAAAAATTATTATTAGATATTTTTTGTTTAAAATCAATAACTTTGGGTCATATTATGAATCATGACTTACTATTTTTTGAAAAACGTTATAAACCATTTTGAATTAGTTTTTAAGAAATTATTTAAAGCATTTTATTGGTACAACTGACTTGTGAGTACAGCTAACTGGCACCAATTAGTTCTTTAATTCATTATTTAGTTTATCTAAATTATTTTACTATTGAAAACCCATCATTTTACAATCGTGATATATTGGTTACACAAATTAATTTTGAAGTATCCAATCCTCTATTATCTCCATCACTTTCAATATTCAGTGCAATCTATTCCAATTTTCTGAATCATCTGCTTAAATGAATTTATTGCATTGTAAAACCTGCTCAATAAATTCTAAATTTAACTTCAGCGCATGACGAAAACTTTAAAAAAAATTGTAAATAAAGATATTAATATAGATCCAAGACTTGTTTTTCGCAAAAAAAATATCAACTAAAGCAATTGTATGTCTAATCCAAGCCTGCAAACAATTTTTTTAGTTGATTTACGGCATCTTGTTTTTTTTTTCTGTTTTTAATAACAATTTTTAACTCAATTCTGTTTTTTAACTTCGCTATCATCTTCAATATTCATATTTCACATTCAAAAAAATTTAAAAATTAATTCATTACATTTTCTAAATTTTCTTACTTAAAGAAGTTTTTTTCCAAGTTTCTTTTGACTTAGCAGCACATTGCTTTGCACTAACACTCATTTCAATTTAATATTTAATAATAAGAATACTAGAACTTTTTTTTTATTCTCTCTTTGAAGTTGCTTTAATTTTTGAATTGTAAATTTGAGGCTGCATCGAAAAAAACATAATGCGAGAATTTAATCTTTTGTCTCATTTTAAAGTCGAATTTTTCATTAGAATTAAATTGCGCGAAAAAATACACGATTTAACCATGATGTCGCTTGCATTAAATTGAAGCAGAAACAAGAACTGTTATTACCATAATAAACAATAATAACATTTAATTAAAAATTTAAATTTCCAATTACATAGAAAATATTACAGTTTTTATTTTACTTAGTAAATATCCTGAAAATAAAAATTCAGTGTACTAAAAACAGGTTTTTGACGGAAATGGCAGTTTGATCTTTTCAGATCAATAATTATCAAAAATGATAATTATAGTCAGTTTTGTTGGGGTTATTTTTGTTAAATATTTCTAAAAACAACGTAATAAATATTTTAAAATAAAATGTATATTTATTGATGTTTTTAAATGTCGCCTAATCGATCATTTTATATTAATAATGGGGAAAAGATTTTCAATGTTTTACTAAGTGCCTCTTATGAAAAGAATGGGAAATGAAAAAAGGAAGAAACTTTTTAAGTAGAAGAAATAAATAAAAAAAGTATTGGAAACCCATTCTTCCTCATTCTTGTTGAGGATTTATCCATTAAAAAAAGTTATTGTGGTCTGTTCGATTATTTCCCCGCATTTTCTTCCAATAGATCGTAAATAAAAAATTTCAAAAACTTTTTCATTTTATATTAGAAATTTGAAATTATTTTACACGCCAAACACTTGGTTTACAACTATATTATTCATTCTTTCAGCTAGCAATTAAGTATTATGTAAGGAAAAAATCTATAAATTTAATTATAACATATACCTTAAAGATAAAATAAATCAATAAAACCAGTTGCTAAAGCTATTTTTTCAGTCTTTTTTTTATTTTCATTTGTTGAAAGTAGTCGTAGACAGAAAGTACATATTAATGTTTATTTTAGTTTATATTCAGTTTATCTAGCCGATGGCAATCTGAGATCTTCGCCGAGGTATGAAAGAAAAGGACTCTCCAATGCAGCCTGTTTGACTTGAGGGTGTCGGTGCTTTTAAAACACTCAAATTCACAATTTGATTTACATGAACAACTCTCCTCAAATTTTTTAAAATCTTTTTTTTATTTAGATTTAAGCGGAACTCCCATTTCACTTATTATTAAAGAGTTTATACTGAATTTAATGCTTGTTTGAAATAGATAAACTTATGTCATTACATTGAATCGGGTCTAATTTCATATGTAAATGAAAAAAGAAAAATGTCTAAGATATGCCTTAATTGAATATTTACTCGATATTAAAGTCTTAATGCATCGTTGAATTCAAATTGTTTATTTGAACCATAAAGGTGCTTAGTTCACACAAACCAAGTTAAACAACGGTTAGTTGTAGTGATGATAGTGGTCATTTGATGAGATTAAACTTTTGCCTAGATATTTATCTCGCGGCTAGGGATTGCAACTTGTAATCCAACTTGACATATTGACGTAGCAATGGCAACCATTGTACTTTTAATTCCATTGAGCGAATTGTTCGCTCCTTAACTTGGTATAATGCAAATCCCCTTTATAATTACCTTTATTTGAATAGATTTAACCGGGCTGGAAACAGAGAAAGACCAACTTAGAGTTGTGTATAACAATAATCTGTTTTAAAGTTGCTGCTTGTGACATAAATAATTCTTCTTTGCTTGACTAAGGTCTTTTAAGAGCTTAAACCTCGATTAGAGAGTTTGAGTATGGGTGACTCTGGTTGTATGGGAGTGGATGTCATCAAAAGGTTGCAATTGCAAGCCGTTTTATTCTATAGTCAAGAAAAGGGGGTGTTTTTAAAGACGAGTTTTCAAATCGATTGGGTTTTAATGGTGTGTTGTGTACTCGTTTTGCCGATGATAATAGAATAAATCATAAATTTATACAGTTCTTTTTTTGTTTTGGAATGAGGTTGGCTAAACTTGGCAAGTTGTGATAAGATGGTGTTTTCTTACGACTTCTGGAAAGTAGTTTTGCCGACTATAAATCTTAGGGGAAATTCTTCAAGTTCTGGTTTTACTTTGATAGGTTGTAACTCAAATGTTTTATGATAGTAAAAATATAAAAGAAATAATAATAAGTGATAAAGATTAGTAATTTTCTCTTTCATTATACCAGTTGAATTTTTCTAGAAGTTGTTAATATATTAAATTTAAGCAGAAATGGCAAAATACAAAATGTAATTACAATTTTATCTTAAAAATACAAATGTATCTAATGCTATACTTGGGAAATTTACATTTAAAATTCAAAACATAAATTAAATTATTATTTATGAAATACAAATGAATTTTAAAACTAAATTACATTAATAAAATTATCATTTTGTCATTAGATATGAAAGTGAAATTATTTAATCTGTTTTTTAGGCCTTCTAAGGTACGGTGCTGTTTATTTGATTATTAAACAAACTTACCAGTGAAGTTTGATGTAAATTCCATCGACCGAGGGTGACCAAAGGGGTTAACAAGAGATGACTTTCAGCTGATCCCGTCAGAGCTTCAGAGAGGAGAGGAGAC